>MU400741.1:0-61656 GCA_022578965.1 Xylaria sp. FL1777 | reverse complement strand
TTTTTATAGCTAGTTATAAGTTTTTATTAGTTTATAGTAGTTTAGCTGCAAAGCTTTTTTATAGCTGCTTTTTTTTGTTTTTTAGTAAGTTATAACATAAAACTATATGCTAAAGAGTTTTTTTTTTTTTTATATATTTGTAAAAAGGCATAAAAAAGCTTAAAACTTTTTTTTTATGCAAAAATACTTTTAGCTTTATTTTTTTAGTGCGCATTTGTATTATTATAGCTATTTTATGCTTTAATAATTTGCTGTACTTTTTAAAAGCTTTATTTTTGCTAAGCTTTTGTTTAGCTATTATTAAATAGTTATTACTTATTTTAGTTTAGCTTTATTTGTTTATTTATTTTTTTTTTAGTATAATTTTAGGTTTTTTTTTTTTAATTACTTTTTTTGCTAAAAGTTTAAAGCTAGCGTTAGATTTTTTTTAGCTATGCTTTTACTATTACTTATAAGCTTGCTTTTTGTTTAGTTTTTAGCTCTTTAGGCTTTTATATTTTAAATAAAAGTTCTAATTTTTTTTATTGCTTTTTAGATTAATTTTTTAGCTATTAAACTTTTTATGCAGTGCTTACAAGCTGTTGCTTTGCTGCTAAAATATAAGTTAATAAAAAAAATTCTTATTTTAGTTTTTAAATGCTTTATTTTAGTTGCTTTAAAGGCTTTAGCTATACATTTAAAGCATTTGTTTTAAGTTATTACTAACAAATTAATAATGCTTTTTGTTTTGTTTTTTTTAAAGTTTTTATGTTAAGTTGTTACGCTATAAACTAAAGTGCTTTATATTATTATAACATATATTTACTTTGCTTTTGCTATACTACTGCTTTATATAAAGTTTTATAGCTTAGTTACTACATATAATTAAATGCTTAGTTTTTTTTTAAGCTTTACTAAATGTTTTTTTTATTTTATGTTTTTATTAAACTATATTTTTAAAAACTTTGCGCTATTTTTTAAGTATATTATTATATTAAAAAAATGTATTGCTTATATAAACGCTATTTTACTGCTAAAGAAATATATTAGTTTGCTTTTTTATAGTGCAAACTTTATTTTATGTTGTTTTACTTAGCTTTTATACGTTTTTTATACTGCTTTTAAAGCTTTGCAGTTTTGTTTTATATTTAGGTTTGCTGTAATAAAGTTAGTATTATTAGTAAAGCTAACTATTATTAGCTTTTAATATATAGCAAAGTTGTTATAAAGTGTTAAAATATATAAAAAGAAAAAAAAAAATAAAAACAGGAACTTTTAAAGAACTTTAGCTTTTAATATTATTAGCTAAAATATTGCTTTATTAAAGCAAAAACATATTATATAGTTTAATATAAAAAAGTTTATTTATATAACTATTTAAAAAAAAAAGCTTTTTTATTGCAAAATGTATATTATTTTTTTTTATTAATGGTATTAAAAGCTTTTGTAATGTTTAGTTGTAGCAAAAACGTTATGCTTTTTTTGCTAATTGCTTTTTTTGCTGTTTTTAATATTAGTTTAATAGCTACGTTTATTAACTTGTTTTGTTTATTATTTATTTAATTGTTTAGCAAAAGATTTTTTTGTTTAATTACTTTTGCTATATAGCAATATAGCTTTTTTTTTAGCACTTTTTTTATTATGTAAATAAACGTAATAAAGCGCTACTTTTTAGCTGTTTTTTTAGTTTTTTTTAACTTTTTAGGTTTAAATATAACTATTATTTTTGCTTGCTTAAATTATACTAAGTAATACTTTAGTAAAAAGCTAGCAATGCATAATATTGCTATTTTTTTTGCTAAAGCAGGTTTATAAGCTTTAAAAAAGCTATTAAGTAGCAAGTTGTTTTTTAGCGCTTTTTATAGCGCTAACTTTTATATTAACAATATTATGTTTTTTTTTTTTATATTAACATTAATTATAAACTTTTAATAGCTATTATAAGTTAAGTTTTTTTTAAGTATATTAAATAGGTTTACTAGTAGTATAAAAAAAAAGCGTTTTGCTAGCAAAGCTGTTTTTTTTTTAAAAGTGTTAGCAAAAAGCGGTTTATTTTTTGTTTGTTTTAGTAGTAAAATTATAGTAATTTTTAAAGCTAGCTTATAAGCAAACTTTGCTTATTTAGCTAAGCTTTATAATAACTTAAAATTCTTAAATACTTTTATAAGTGCTTATTTTTAGCTATGTTTTTATGTTTTTTTTATTTTGTTGCTAAAAGCTTTTTTTTTTTTTTAAGGGCTTATTACGTTACTTTAGTTTTTTTGCTTTAAAACTTGCAGTATGCTTGTTTTGCTTTTTTTTTTGTTTTAATTACTTTTAAAAACTACTAAAGTAATACTTAGTGTTTTTTTTTTATAATTTTTTTAAGCGTTATTTTATTTGCTATTTTTACTGGTTACTAAATCAAAAGGTTAAAAGTATTATTTAGCTTGCTAAGTATACGTAGCATATATATTTTTGTAATAATAGCTTTTGCTTTTATAGCTGCTTTATTTTTGTTTAATTTAAGCTAGTTTTATTTTTTTGCTTTTTTTAGGTATTTTTGCAAAGCTGCTTTTAAGTTAATTATAACTTTTAGTGCTTTATAGTTAAAACTTAGCTACTTTAAGTTTTTTTAATAAGTAGTAGCTAAATTATTAAACATTTATATTAAGTTTATTATTAAGCTTTTTTGTTTATGTTTTGTTTTAGTTATTTTTTTTTAAAAAATAGCTAGCATAAGATTTTATTATGCAGTAAACTTAAATAGTTCATTTACTTTTTAGCTTTTTTTGCTTTTTAAGTTTTATAATAAGTAATAAAAATTAAAGTTGCTTATAAATATATAGTGTTTTTTTAGTTTGTTTGCTTTACGTATTTTTTAAATCAAACTGCGCTAAACTGTTTTTTTTTAATTTAATAAATATATTAACTACAAAAATACTGCTAAATTACTGCTGCTTATTATAACTTTTGCTTAGTTTTTACTAGCATTTTTTGCTAGCGTTTTTATTGCAATTTTTTTGTTTATATATAGCATAGCTTTACTTTTTAACTAAATAACCTAGTAGCTATTATTACTAAAGCAATATATATTGCTATATTTATTAATTATTAGCTTTTAAATTACTATATAATTAAAGCTGTTGTTTTATAATATGTGCGTTACGTTATTCTTAAATTTTGCAATGTTTTAAAAAGCAATGTTATATATTATTAAGTTAATAGAAATAAGTTTTTGCTTATATTGCTAGTTTGCTGTTTTTTTACTAGTAATTTTTTTTTATTTAGCTTTATAAATGCTAACGCTATTAGTATTTTTAAATTACTTTTATTTATTTTTTTGTTTATTACTACTGCTTTTTTAGCACTTTAAAAGCTTTTAAGTTATAATATATATGCTACTTTTGCTTTGTTTTTTTATTTAACCTTTTTTTAGTAAGCTTTATTTTATGCTACGTATGCTTTTTTATAATTTATATATTTTTGCTTTGCTTTTTACATTTTTACTAAGTAGCTTTTTTTATTTTTTTAGTGCTTTAAAGCTAAGCAATAGCTATACTTTAAGTTTTTGCAGCTATATTTAGCTATATAACTATATTTATAGCAATTAAAGCACTGCATAACTTTAAGCTTTATAGCAAAAAGTTTATAGTTAAACAGCTAAGCTTTTTATAAAAAGCCGTTTTTATATATTGTTTTAGCTATTATAATGCTGCTTATATATAATAATATTAACGCAAATTTAGCTTTTATGTTTTTAAATAGCATTTTTTTGCACTTTATAACTTTAAAGTGTTTACTACGTAATAGCTGCAGTAAGTTTTTGTTTAAATGTATTATTTTAACTTGTTTTGCTAAAATACTTTTTATTATTAGCGCTGCTTTTTTTTGTTGTACTTTTAACTTTTTTTTAAAAGCCTTTATAATTTACTTCCTTTTTTTAGCTTTTTAAAGCATTGCTTTTTTAAAAGTAATTACTGTGTTTTTACTATATAGCTTTTTAGCAGCAATTATATTGCTGCTTATAAATGCTATATTTATTGCTTTAATAATATTAGCTAATATTTTATTTTTAAAGTTATTAGCTTATTTTTTAATTTTGATTAGCACTTTTTTGTTTTGCTTAAATAGTCCTGCTTTATTATTATAAGCTAACTATAAAGCTGCAATTTATGCTTAAAATTTTAGCGTATTTATATTTAACGAAGTTTATTAAAAAAGCTTTTAAACAGTATTTTTAACGCTTTTTTAGTTAGCTTTTATAGTAGCATTTAAGTTATAGCAAGTTATAAATATATTAAGGTTATTTTTATTGTTAGGCTTTATGCTTTATTAGCTTTTTTAGGCCTTTTTTAACATGTATGCTATTTGTGCTTTTTTTGCGTTTTTTTAAAAAAAGATTCCTTTTGTTATTTTTTCTTTTATTAATAGTTATAGTACTAGTTTTATAATTCTATTAACTATTTTTTATATATTAAAAAGTTTGTTAGCTTTATGTTTTCTGTTAAAATACTACTGTTTTATAGTTGCATTGCTAGTAAGTTTTAGTAGCGCATTAGTTGCATTTTTAATAAATAAGTTGTTTAACACTATTTTTCTGTTTTTTATTATATTTATACTTTGCAAATAAAATATAACTTACTTAGTAAATAAAAATTACTACGCTAATTCTAGCAGTTTTAATTATTTAATGATTAAGCTTACACTTATAAAGTTATAGTTAAGTGTAAAGAATTTAAAAAAGCTTTTATAAACTATTATAACTTATATAAATACTTAAATAAACATAGCATATTATTGCTTAAGATTTTATTATAGCATTATTTTTATTAACTGATTTAATTATAAAAGTATAATATAATAAAATATAAGTTATTATTAATAAATTTACTAAGTATGCTTATTTTTTACTGTTTAAAGAAAATATAATAGCTAAATAACTTATATATGCTTTTATATGCTAATATTTAAATAAGCATAAACTACTAAAAAAAATTGTTTTAAACTAAAATAAATTATTTACTTTTAAATTTAAAACTAGTTTTTTTAAACTTATTAATATTAAACTAAAGTTTTTAACTGCTTATTATTTATAAACAAATAAACAAACAAAAAAATTAAACTAAATATTAAAACAATATTTATAAAGTTATATTAATTACTAATAAAATAATTAAATAAAACTATTATTAATAGCATAAATTTTATATAATATATTAATAAACAAAAATATAAACATATTTTTATATAAAGCTGTTTATAAATAACAAGCAATTATTAAAAAACAAAAAAAAACATTAATAAAAGCATTTGCTATTTTAACTATAGCACCTTAAGCAAAAACTATTGCAATAAAAATTAAAACACTATAAATTAAACTGCAACTACATTTTTAATTTTTATAATAATAAATGTTAGTATACTATAATAAAAAACAAACTAAAGAACTAGCCTTTAAAAAAAAAACAAGGTTTATTTGCTATAACAAAAATAAAACGTAAATATTAATATTTTTTAAATTAAAACAAAATAACTAAACAACAAATTAAAATTTAAAAAACTTAGTTCTTTTAAAATTAAAAAAGTTATTTTATTTATTAACTATAAATTATTATTACTAAAAAACATGCAAATTTACTTTGTTTTTTATATTTTTTTACTAAAACTAGCATTTATTAAAACATTTATTAAAACATAATTAAAAATAAAAATAAATTAAAACATTTATAAAGTTAAAAATATACTAAATTTTTATTAAAATAACAATAATATTAAGTATTTTATTAAATAAAAAAAATATTTATATGCTAATAATATTTAAAAACTTAAAAAACATTTAAAAACTGCTAAAATAATTATAAATTAGTTTTATTATTAATACTTTAATTAGCTAAAACTAAAAAAAAAAAATTAACTTTAAATAAAGCATTTAGTATGTTTTAATTAAACTTTAAAAAAATAACTAGTAATAATTATGTTGTTTTAACGTGCTATTTTTGTTTTTTAGCTATATAACGCTTTTTTGTTTTAATTTGCTTAAGCTTTTTTAAATTATTTAAACTATAAACTATAGCAACAGTTATTTTTTTTTGCTATAATTTCTTTTATTGCTTAAAATAGCAGATTTTTGCACTTATTTTTTTATGCTTTTTTATTAGCAAGTTTAATTTATTTTTTAGCTTTTTGTGCTAAAAAATAAACTGCTATATTTGCTTTAAAAATAAACTTTTAACGTTGCAATTTGCTTGTTTAGCTATAATACATTTAATATATTAATTAAAGTTAAATTTTAACATTAAATATTTTATACTATAATAATTATAGCAAAAGCATAAAGCTATTTTAATTAATTTTAGTTTAATAAAAAAAAACAAAGCAAGATTTTATTAAGCCTTTTGTTTAAAACGCAACAAGCAAGGTTTTTTAGAAACTTTACTAAATATAATAAGCCCAAAAAACAAAAAATAAAAAATAAAAGAAAAAAACTTATAAAAAAAGAAATACAAAATTATTAAAACAACAATTACAAAAAAAAAAAAATAATATTATAAAATAAGCTAATTAAGCTAATTAAAAAACTAAGTATAAAAAAAACATGCGTAAAAAAAGTTTTATTTGTTAAAAAAATATATATTTAAATTATTATAAAGGTTTAATGCATAAACTTAATAAACTTAAGCGTTAAGTTTATTAAGCTTTAAACTTAATAAACTTAAGCATTAAGTTTATTAAGCTTTAAACTTAAAATAATATAGCATTAAGTTTATTAAAAAAAGCAACATTTATAAATTATTACTACTGTTTTTTTTATTTATATAATTATATATTTTTTATATTTAGTTATTTATTTAGTTTTTAGCTTTTTAGCTATTAATTTTTTATAACTACTAAGCATTAATATATTTATTACTTTTAATTTTTTAAAACTTTTATTAACGCATAATAATAAAAATACCTTAAAAACCTTTTTAACGAACTACTATTAAAGATCTTATTATTACCTGCAAATTAAGACCTTAAAAGCAAACCTGTTATATTAATGTATAATAGGTTTATTATATAAATAAACCTTATTTCTTTTTTTAAAAGCTAGTTTTTTAGTTCGTTTTTTATTATAATATATTAACATTTATTATTATAAAAAATAAAAACATAATTGTAGTTTAACTTATAATGTTTTAATTTCTATTACAATAATTTGTGCTTAAAGTACTATAGTTAAAATAATAAATGCTTTTATTAATGTTTTTTTTTGTTTTTTAGTAGTTGTTTGCTATTTATAAATAGCTTTATATAAAAATATGTTTATATTTTTATTTATTAATATATTATATAAAATTTATGCTATTAATAATAGTTTTATTTAATTGTTTTGCTAATAGTTAATATAACTTTATAAATATTGTTTTAGTATTTAGTTTAGTTTTTTTGTTTGTTTATTTGTTTATAAGTAGTAAGCAATTAAAAACTTTAGTTTAATATTAATAAGTTTAAAAAAACTAGTTTTAAATTTAAAAATAAACAATTTATTTTAGTTTAAAACAATCTTTTTTAGTAGCTTATGCTTATTTAAATATTAGCATATAAAAGCATATATAAATTATTTAGCTATTATATTTTTTTTAAACAATAAAAAGTAAGCATAGTTAATAAATCTATTAATAATAACTTATATTTTATTATATTATACTTTTATAACTAAATTAATTAATAAAAATAGTGCTATAATAAAATTTTAAGCAATAATATGCTATGCTTATTTAAATATTTATATAAGTTATAGCAGTTTATAAAGCTTATATTAAGCTGCTTTAGCTTTATTATAAATATTGTACTTTTTTATAATAGCTTTAACTATGTTTTATAATTTTAAAAAATTATATTTTTTTATAGTTATTTAACTGTTTTTGTTGCTTTTTAATGTTTATATAATAAATATTTATAAAATTTTTTAATAAACTTGTTTTATAAAAATTCTAATAAATAAACTTTATATTTATATATTAGCTTATTATTTTTTAATTTTTTGTGCTTTTATAGCTATGCTAACTTTTTTAAGTTATAAGTTTATTATAGCTATATATTTGTAAAGTTTTTAAGTATTACTTTAATTTTTAAGCTTTTATTTTTTTAAAAATACAATACTTAAATGTTTTTTTTTAAAACTTTAAATCTTTTTTAACTTTATTAGCTAAATATGTTTGCTTAAATATTTTCTTTTTTTTTAATGTAATATATTTTAAAGTTAAATTTAAAAAAAAAAACTATTTAATTTTTATATTGTTTAATAATCTTTTATATAATTATAAATTTTGTTAAGCTTTAATAATTTAAATAAATCTTAATTAGCTTTATAGTTTTTATAAAAAATGGTTTTTATTTTTTAAATGCTATAATAATTATAAGTAGTTCTTTATTATATATAAAGTATTATAATGTTATGTTTTATAGTGCTTTAAAGTAATAAGCTATTAAATATTATTTTTTGTTGTTTTTTAGTTGTTTTAAAACTTTTGTAATTATACTATTTAAAGCATTTATTTTTAGCTTTTTTTTTTCTGTAAATTAAGTAGTTTCTATAAATTAAGTAGTTTAATTATAAAGTTAAAAATAACTTTTAGTTTTAGTTTTTTAAAAGCTTTTTAAGCTTTCTTTAAAATTAAAAAGAATTTTTTTTTGGATTTTTTTTTTGTATATTTTATAAAGTAAAATGCTATCTTTTTAAAGTTTTAAATTAACATTTAAACATAGTTCAAAAATTTTAATGCTTATTATATATTTATAATAATAACTAAATTAAATATTTTTTAGTTTTATATTATGTTAATTTTTAACTATTAAATCTATATTTGTTTTAAAGTAATTATAAATCTTAAAAAATTGATTTTTTATATATACTATATATACTTTTTTATATTAAGTTATAATTTTGCTTGTTTAAATGTTTTTAATATTTAAGTTATATATTTTTTATATTTTTTTAATGTTTTAAAATAAATTAAAATATTATTTAAATAAATAAACATAAACTTGTTTAAAAACTTCTATAAAATTATTATTATTATATATTAAAAGCTAGCTAGTACGTGTTACGAAATGGGCTAACTAGGCCGGTTAAGAGGCCAGGTGTAAAGAAAACATGCGCGGAAAAAGTTCTATTTATTGAAAAAATATGTATTTAAACTACTATAAAGGTTTAATGTATAAACTTAATAAACTTAAGCGTTAAGTTTATTAAGCTTTAAACTTAATAAACTTAAGCGTTAAGTTTATTAAGCTTTAAACTTAAAACAATATAGCGTTAAATTTATTAGAAAAAGCAAGGTTTATAGATTACTACTATTGTTTTCTTTGTTTATATAATTATGTACTTTTTATATTTAATTACTTACTTAGTTTTGAGCTTTTAAGCTATTAATTTTTTATAACTGCTAAGCACTAATATATTTATTACTTTTAATTCTTTAAGACTTTTATTAATGCATAATAATAAAAGTACTTTAAAAACCTCTTTAACGGACTACTGTTAAAAATCCTATTATTACTTGCAAATTAAAACCCTAAAAGCAAACCTGTTATATTAATATATAACAGGTTTATTATATTTTAATAGCTCCTTAATTAATAAAACTTAACACATAAAAATAAATACTAATATAAAAAGTTAAGTAATAAACAATTTACAAAATAAACTTTTAAAAGTATACTAAAAAAATATTTAAAAGATAAAAATATTAAATAGTATTATATAAGTAAACTTTACTTAATAATTAATAAAACTAAATTTAAGTTATATAACTAAAAATAAAAAGTTAAAAATTAAGTTTAAAAATCTTAAAGACTTTTAAAACTAGCAATATATTAAAATAATAAACCTTAGTACTTTTATTAGTTATTTTTATTAAAAAAAAAGCAATAGTACAAAAAGAAAAATTAAGCAGTAGTAATAAAAAAAAACTAATACTAATGCTAGCATTATAAAATAAACTAGTTATTTTAACTTAAAGAACAGCTTAAATACTAAACGTTATAACTTTTAAATTAGCATAAATATTAGCTATAGTAATTAAAGCAGCAATAATACTTACTACTATAATAATAAGCTAAAGCTTTAAACAAGTAATTATATTATAACTAATATTAATACTATTATTAGTAAATTTAACGCTTACTTTTATTATTGCTATACTTAAAATAATAACTTAAAATAAAAAACTTAACTTTTTATTATTATTATTGCTTTTATTATTAAGATTATTTATAATATTAAAAATGCTAAACATTAAAAGTTTTAAATTTACTACTTTAAAGCTTTATAATAAATTTATAAATATAAAAGCTTTTTTAATTTATGCTAAACTTTATTTAAAATAGCATTTTATTACTATTATAAAAAAAAACTAAAAAGTAATAACTACTTTATAATTTTTATTAAAAAAAGTACTAAAATAGTTTTAATTTATTTTAAAAGATTTTTTAAAAGCTAGCAAGTTAACTAACTTTAAGCTAAAAATAAAAAAGATTTTTAAAAACTACGTTAAGTTTAAAAATTAAATAAAAGCATTATTTAAAAATACCTAAAAGGTAAAATACATAAAAAAAGCATTTTATTGCTTAAAACAAACAAAAGCAGTAGTAAATTACGCTATAAAATTTAAACAATTAGTAATAATTTTAAAATTACTTAAGCTTGCACTATTTTATTTATTTTATAGTAAACTTAAAACTTAAGTTTAAAATAAACTATGTAAAATAAATAAACTAACAAAGATTAATATATATATTAATATAGTTATTATAATTAATTAACAATTATTTAACTAGTACTTTAAAACTAAAAAAACTAAAAAAAACAAAAAAAAAAATACTTAAAAGAATATTAAACAAAGATTTAAGCAAATTAATAAAGTCTAAAAATAATAATCTTAAAATATGTTTAAAGTTAAATGTTATAACTATAAAAAAAAAAAACACTTTTAAAAATAATCCTAATTTAAAAAAAAAAACGGAAAAAAAAGCTATAAAAAGAAAAAGATTTTTTAACTTAAGAAAAAAATACAAGTTATAAAAATCTAAAACAACAAAAAATAATAAAGCAATTTAAAGAATACATTTTTAAAGCAAAAGTATAAAATTGCTATTTTAAGTTAAAACAAAAATGCTATACTAAACAAATCTAAATGCTTTATTTATATAAGTTAAAATAAATAAGCATATAAATATTATTTAAAAGCTTTATAGTTATTAAAACAAATTGCAAAAAGATATATTTACTATATAAACAATTAAAGTTATTTAGTATATAACTTAAAAAAATAGTTTAACTAAAAGTAGCAAATAATAAAAAGTAATAAATTAATATAGTTAGCAAACTTATAAAACTATAAAAACTTTAAATTATTAAAGCTTAAAATGTAGCTTAAAAAAAAGTTATATTTAAAGAAACAAAACTATAATTATAAATAGTATAATTATTAAACTAATTATAAATTATTAAAATACTTAGTTGCTAAATAAACTTAAAAAAACAAAACTTATAAAACTTTAAAACAAAAACAAATAAGATTAAAAGCTATAAAAAATACTATAAAAAAAAAACTAATAAAAATAAATAAAATATTTTTATAACTTAAACTGCTTTAAATGCAACAAAACAAAAAAGCATTAATAGTTAATGCAAAAATTAATATGTTTTAAAAACTAAAGCTAGCAATTTAACTAATTGCTAAAAGTTATTATTATAATAAAACTATAATAAAAAATAATAATAATATTTTATGCTTAAAAAATTTAAAATATAATAAAGTATTATAAAATTATTATATAATATATTATTGCTATTAATATTTACTTAATAAACTAAAAAATAATTAGTTTTTTAAACAAATTATAAAAACAAAAATATAAAACTTTTATAAATTAAAGTAGTTAGTTATAACTATAGTTTACTATAAAAATTTATAAAGATTTATAATATTTAAAAAAAATTTTAATTGCATTTATAACATTATTTTAAAAAAATGTAAAAATAATTGCTATAAATATTATTAGCTAATTAAAGCATAATTATACTAAAAAATAGTTACTAAAAGCAAAAAAGCTTAAAAACTACAATTTAAAGTTTGTTTAAAAGCAAAAATAAAACAAAATATAATAATATTTAAAATACTAAATAAAACAAGTATTTAAACATTTTATAAAGAAAAATTAAAAAACAAAATAAGCATTTATTAAAAAAGCAGCAAATAGCTAAAAAAACTAAGGCTTTATATAAAGTTTAATATAATAACTAAAAAAATTAATTTAAAGTTAAACTTATATATTAAAAAAAAAAATATAATATTTTAATTAATTTAAAAGTATAAATTAATATAATTTTATTTAAAGTAGTAAAATAAAATAAAATTTCTTAAAAATATAAGCAAAAATTCTAAAAAATTAAAAAATTTAATAAAAGCATTTTTAGCTATAATAATAGTTGCATATTTAAAAAAACTAAACCTGGTAATATATTTATATAAAGATATAAAAAGCAAATTATATTAAATATTGCTAATATATTTAATTATAATATTATTTTAGGAATATTATAGCTAAAGATTAATAACTTTTTAATTCGATAAAAAATAAAAACTATTAATTAAAAAAATAAAAAATAAAGCAAAAAAATCAGAAAAATTGCAAAAGAAATTTTAAACAAAATATTAAAAGTATATTATAAATTTTATAAACTATTTAAAAAAAAAAAAAAAAAGAACTTTTTAAATATAGCTTATAGAATTATTACATTTTTATTAAAAAGAAATATTAACTAAAGCTTTATTAAGTATACTATATAAGCTTAAATAAAACAAACGTTTTATAAAAATATATTTAAAAAAATTTAGTAAAAGAATTTTTAAAAAAGTTTTAGTTATTTGCTAAATATTTTATAGTATTAATACTTAAAATAAAAAATAAAAAACAATTAATTAATAAAAAAAGAAAACTAATATAGCAAATAATAATTAAGTATTAATTATTAAATATAATTATTATTGCAAATAAATACTTTTTTATTTTGCTAATAACTATAAAAAAAAACATTAGTTAAACAAAATAGTTTATAGTAGTTAATATTTTAAATAAATATTATGCTATTAAAATAGCTAAAAAAAAAAAATAAAAAACTGCTATATAAATAGTATATAAACTATATAAGTATATAGTTATGCTATAAAAACTATAAAATGTACTAGCTAGCTTTTAATATATAATAATAATAATTTTATAGAAGTTTTTAAACAAGTTTATGTTTATTTATTTAAATAATATTTTAATTTACTTTAAAACACTAAAAAAACATAAAAAATATATAACTTAAGTATTAAAAATATTTAAATAAGCAAAATTATAACTTAATATAAAAAAATATATATAGTATACATAAAAGATTAACTTTTTAGGATTTATAATTATTTTAAAATAAATATAAATTTAATAATTAAAAATTAATACAATATAAAATTAAAAAATATTTAATTTAGCTATTATTATAAATATATAATAAGCATTAAGATTTTTGAACTATGTTTAAATGTTAATTTAAAACTTTAAGAAAATGGCATTTTACTTTATAAAGTATACAAAAAAAAAATACGAAAAAATTTTTTTTTTAATTTTTAAAAAAGCTTAAAAAGCTTTTAAAAAACTAAAACTAAAAGTTATTTTTAATTTTATAGTTAAATTACTTAATTTATAAAAAAAAAAAAAGCTAAAAATAAATGCTTTAAATAATGTAATTATAAAAGTTTTAAAATAATTAAAAAACAATAAAAAATAGCATTTAATAGCTTATTATTTTAAAGTATTATAAAACATAGCATTATAATACTTTATATATAACAAAAAATTGCTTGTAATTATTATAGCACTTAAAAAGTAAAAACTGTTTTTTATAAAAACTATAAAGCTAATTAAAATTTATTTAAATTATTAAAACTTAACAAAATTTATAATTATATAAAAAATTATTAAACAATATAAAAATTAAATAGTTTTTTTTTTTAAGTTTAATTTTAAAATATGTTATATTAAGAAAAAAGAAAACATTTAAGCAAATATACTTAGCTAATAAAGTTAAAAAAAATTTAAAGTTTTAAAAAAAAAACATTTAAGTATTGTATTTTTAAAAAGATAAAAGCTTAAAAATTAAAGTTATACTTAAAAACTTTATAAATATATAGCTATAATAAGCTTATAACTTAAAAAAGTTAATAAAACTACAAAAATATAAAAAATTAAAAAAAAACAAGCTAATATATAAACGCAAAGTTTATTTATTAAAATCTTTATAAAATAAGTTTATTAAAAAGTTTTATAAATACTTATTATATAAATATTAAAAAGCAACAAAAATAATTAAATAATTATAAAAAAAATATAATTTTTTAAAACTATAAAATATAATTAAAGCTATTATAAAAAAATATAATATTTGTAATAAAGCTAAAATAACTTAATATAAGCTTTATAAACTGCTATAACTTATATAAATACTTAAATAAGCATAATATACTATTGCTTAAGATTTTATTATAGTATTATTTTTATTAATTAATTTAGTTATAAAAGTATAATATAATAAAATATAAGTTATTATTAATAAACTTACTAAGTATGCTTATTTTTTATTGTTTAAAGAAAATATAATAGCTAAACAACTTATATATACTTTTATATGCTAATATTTAAATAAGCATAAACTACTAAAGAAAATTGTTTTAAACTAAAATTAGAAGGCTTCCTATGGAAATCTTCCGTAAGAAGGTTTCTTTAAGACGTTTTCTTAAAAACGCTTTCCTTAAAACGCTTTTTTTAGGAAAGTAGTTAGCTTAGTATAATTATGGTTTAATAGACCTTGTTTTAAAAACTTAGTTTAATAATATAATAACTTTTAGACTTTATTAAGCTAGCTTATTAGTTAGTAGCTAGCGATTTGTTTTTATTTTGTATTATTATTATTAAACCGATTAGCTTTTTGGTAGATTAGTTATTTTTTAAATATTTATTTGCTTTAATGCTATTATTATAGCTTAAGTTAAAATAGTTGTTTTTTTGTTAACGGCTTTTAATTTATTAAACTACTTAACTATGTACTATTTACGTTTTATTGGAGACTTTGCTAGCATAAACGTTATTTTTAAAAAAACTTCTTTAAGAAGTTTTCTAACTTTTTTTAAAGCTTTTAAAGCTTGTATAACCTTTTAAGCTTTTATGCTACTTTAAAATAACACATTTTATTAATTAATGCTATTATAAAAGTACTAAACGTATTATATTAAAACTTAGTTTTATTGCTTAAGCAAAATACTTTTTAATAAAGTTTATTGTAGTAAACTTTTTTTGCTATATTAATTGCTTTTTTTCTTTTTTTTTTTACTAATTTTTTTTTTTTTTTTTTTTCTAGTTTTTTTTTTCTTTTAGTTTTTTTTAAGTAGTTTTTATTCGTTTTTTTTATATTTTTATGTTATTTTTAGTAGGTTATACTTATAGCTAATATTTTTTTTAACTTAAGAAATTGTTACTTTTGCTATTAAGCTGCTGCTTTTTTTAAAAATAACTTGCAGTTATTTTAGGTGCAAAAGCTTAACTAAAATACTTTTAACTAACTTTATTGTTTTAAAGCTCGCTTTAATAATTTTTTTCGCTTGTTAAAGCTAGCTTTTACTTGCTTTTATATTACTATTTCTAAGAACTACTTTATTAAGTAAATAATTAATGTTTTTAAAGCTAAAAAGGCTATATTATTAACAAACAAGCTTATTTAAAACAGTATAGTTTTTACATTTTTAATTTTTATAAAAATAAATATTATTTATTTTAGTTTACTACTTTAATACTTTTGTGTTATTACTATATTAGCTAATACTTTGTTTATTTCTTTATTACTTAACTTTAGTTTAAAGATGTTTTTTAACTTTTTGAACAAGCTAATTTTTTTAAACAATAACATTAAAAAAAAAGCAGCTAAAATTGCTTTAGCAATAAAAGCTGTTATTTAAAACAATAGCATTTAATTTTTTATAGGGAATATTTTTAACGTAGTAAAAGCAATAGCTACTTGTGCTCTTAAGAAAGCTAATCGTTAAAAAATATAGTTAGTAAAATATTTTAACTTTAATTTTTTTAATACTTATAGCGTTAGCAAATATATTACGTTAAAAAGCAACGTTTATTAAAAGAACGTTTATTTGTTTATAGCTTTTTTTAAGCAGCATTTTATTAACTTTAAACGTTAAGTAATGCTACAAGAGTTTTTCTTACAATTATTTTATAAAAACGCTTAAATTTAATACGTAAGCGTTTTAAATAAAGTTACTAAAGCTATAATAGTAGCAAGTCTTAAATATGCTATAATTAAACTAAAAAGCAAATATAAACAAGATATTACTAATGCTTTTAAAGCAGCTTTAACTACTTTTTATATTAAGAACAAGGTTTTTTAAGATGTTTTTATGCGTACTTAAGCAATAGATATAATGTAATATTGTTATAACTTTAGGTTTATAACTAAAGCTTAGTTTATTGCTTATATTTAAAATTAGTTATATTTTAATTTTTAGCAGATTTATAAAAAGCTTACTTTAGTTACTTTGCTAAATAGTTTTTTTACTTATGTTAAAAATAAGCAAAAAGCTTATTATGTTGCTTTATTAAACTATAAAAAAGTTTTAGCCTTTAAAACTATAATGCTATATTTAACTTTATACGTGCTATTTATTATTAATGCTTTAGTACTAGTACTATAGCAATAAATATTAGCTAATTTTGCTTATAAAGCTAATATAGCTTTTAAAGCCTAATTAAATATAGCTTTTAAAAATGCGTTTTAAGGGAATTATTGCAAAAATAATTAGTAGCGCAGCAGTTATTAGTTATTTTATAAGCATAGTTGCAAAAGATTTTACAAAAAATTTTGCAGAGAATTCTGCAAAAGCTATAGCTTTTATACAAACTATTAGTAACGTAATAATTATAACTATAAACGTAAAAATACCTACTGCTATAGTTATAATAATGCATGCAAATAAAAATATTATTATTAAGCGTAGCAACCTTTTAGTTAGCAATTTAAACAATAAATTAAGCTTTATTAAATGTTTAATAAAGCTTATTTTAAAATTAAAAACGAAGTTATGCTTGCTATTAATAAGGACTTTTTAGCAGAACGCAAAAAATAGTTAATAAGTTAAAAATTTTTATAATTAAAAAAGTTAAAAAAAACAGCAAAAAAGAGCTTTTTATTAAATATTTTAACAATAAAAACAAAAAAATTAACTTTTATTTTATAAGTATTACTAATATAACACTTATAAACGAATTAGCAATGCTATTTTGTTATTACTATAAAAAACAATTTTTTAATAAAACTGCGTTTTTTATTTATAGCATTAATAAATACTGCTATAAAATACTTTTTTTTGTAATTAAAGTTAACTTTAAAAAGATTGCTTAATTTAAACTATATAATAACGCTGCATTTATAACTAATAACGTTTTTAATACTGTTTTGTTTTAACTAAACTTTTTTGCTATATGCTATGTTTACTATTTAGCTTTTTATACTTATTTTTAGTTAAAAGCTATTGTTTAAAGCAGTTTTAAGATTACTTTTATATATATAAATACTAACTGCTTAATTATTATAATAAGAAAAGCATAGCTAAAAACTTTTGCGCTTTATGCTTTTTAACTATAAAGTGAAACTTTATTTATAAAAAGCGTTAAAGGTATAATAACCCTGTTTACTAAAGCAGAATTCTTTTTTTCTGTTTATAGTTATAACTAAAATAGCACTAAAAAACGCGTAAAGTTTAATATTGCAGCATAAGTTATAAATAACTTAAAACTTAATTTACTTTTAAAATGAAATTTCTTAATGCTTATTATGCAATAATTAACTTTGCTTTAAGTATAATAGCATTTAAAGCTTGTTTAAATATTGTTATATTAATTATTATTGTTTATAAAGGTACTTTTGTTAGCTAACAAACATTAGTAACGTTTAATATTATTATATTGTTGCATTTAATAGTAGTAGTACTAATAGTATATACGGATTTTTTGCTA
This sequence comes from Xylaria sp. FL1777, assembly GCA_022578965.1. Taxonomy (NCBI): domain Eukaryota; kingdom Fungi; phylum Ascomycota; class Sordariomycetes; order Xylariales; family Xylariaceae; genus Xylaria; species Xylaria sp. FL1777. Next base: position 43,584 of record MU400741.1, on the reverse strand, counting down.
TATAATTAAAAAAGCTTTTTAAAAGATTATATTTTTAAGCTAACTATTAATAGTACTATTGTAGCTATAGTTTTTAATAATATTAAAGCTATTTCTTTTTTTAATTATACTAATAAGTTTATACGTATTTAATAAAAAACTTATTTTAGCATAATTAAGAACTATAAAGCAAACGTATATATTAATACTACTTAAAATAAAGCTAGTTTTATAATAACTGCTATAACTATTAATTAAAACAGCTTAGCTAACGATTTTTAAATAACTTATAAATTTAGTATTAAAAAAAACATCTTTGCGTTATTTTTGTTAGCAAACGTTATAGCTTAAAATATTTAAGCTACTTTTAGGAAATTTAAAATAGCTAATAAAACGTTGCTATTATTTAAGGCCTAGCGTTTTAAAAAGGTTTTTTTAGTAAAAACATAAAACAGCATTTATATTTATGCAAAAAACCAAAAATATGCTAATAAGCTAAAAGCGCTACTTAAAAGCTATATAACTTAATAAACATAAAGTATAATTATTATAAATAAAAACAACATAATAAAGGTTAACTTTATTAAAAAATAGCAATATTAAGTTATATTTACTGCATGTTTATATGCTTTTAAACTAGAAAACAAAAAGCTTATAAATAAAGTTTTTAATAAAATGTATTTTAAAAGTAAACTATATTTTATAAAGCATTTTACTTTTTTTAGCTGCTTAGTTTTTATTATTTAAAAAATTATAAACAGGGTTAAAAAAAGTTATATAATAGTTAATTTTTGCGCTTTAAATTGTATTATTATTTCTAATGTTTACTTTTTATTTACTTAAAAAGCTATTATTGCAAAGCTATAAAGTTATGCTTATATTATTGTTATAAATTATTTAAAGTTCTTTTATTAGCTGCTGATTTAGCTTAGTTATTATAACCGCATAATAATAGTTTTTCTGCAAGAACTAAAAATATTTACTGTAGCTTTAATAAAGTTTTAAAATAGCTTTAGTTTTGCTTAATAGTTTATAAACAACAAATTAGCTTTGCATGTATAATATTGTATAGCTTATATTAACAATATTGTTATATACTTAAAAATAGCCTTTAAGCATTTTAATTATGTTTTTGCTGTTTTAGATTTTTTTAAAAGTATTAACTTAAGCTTTAAACTTACGAAATCTTTTGTAGCTTATTTTTTTGTTTGCTTGCTTGGTTTTTTTATAAATAGTTTTAAAATAGCAACAATAGAAAATCAAGTTTTTGCTATATAAAAAATAGCTTTGTTATATACTTTAGCTGCATTAAAAATATATATTAATATAGTTAGTTTTCTTAAGAAATTTATTTTATAGTATTAGCAAAAGCTAGCGCTTTTGCAAGCATATAAAACTAAACTTTTAGTAAATAGTTATAATTTAAAAGCTATATTAATAATAGTAACTATGCAGCAATAATAAACATTGCAGGTTTAGTTTAACTTTACTTTAAAAAAAAAGAAAAGTTTTTATATACTATAAATGTAGCTTATAAAAACAAGTTATTTAGTTCATTAAAATTATTCTTATATTTTTTTTTTTAAAATAAACGCTTTTTATAAATGCAGGTATAAAGTTATAGTTTTTTACTTTAATAGTAAATAAAATAATTAATATATTTTAGTTAATTTTATTTGCTTAATAATATTTTTTAGTAAAATTTGAATATAAAACAAAAGTAAATATAGTGCAACTAAATTAAAAGTGTTTAGCTTTATGTAGTTATATTGCTAGTTGTAAGTATAACTTTAGTTTTGCATTTTTTTAGTAGTAGTTTTAACAAACTATAAAACTACTTAAAGAATTATTAATTAAATTAATTTGCAATCCATAAATATTATAAAGCTTAACATTAAACTTATAACAGCTTTTATTTATTTATTATAGTTTTAACTAAATATATAGTATATATTTAGTTATATTAACTTAGTGCTAAATGCCTTTAGCTAGCTTTTAACTATTTTAGATCCTTAGAACTTTGCTATTACGTTTAATAAAACTAGCAAACAACTTAAGAATATTATTAACGATTTTAGCTACTTTGCTAAAACAGAAGTCATTATTAATGCTAAATAGCGTACAAAGTTAGCATAAGAATATTTGAACAACTTTTGTTTTGCTAATATTTTTAAAACATTGCAAAAACGGCAAAAAAACATAAAAAACCTAAAGGTTAAGCATAAGCTATTAGTTTTATTTCTTTACTGTTTTAATAATAGGCTTTTTTATGCTATTTATTAAAACAGCTTATAACGCTTTTATATTTTAGCTGCTTATTATTAAAACTTTTTCCGTATAGCTTATAATAATAAATACTATTTTAAACTTAAAAAAATGCTTTATAAGCTACAGAATTTTATAATCTATAACATATTTAAATGAATTTATAACTATAAGCAGCATTGCTTAGCTTGCTTTAAATATATAATTAACTGTTATAAAGCATTAAGAAAACTTAAGCTTATTTGTAAACCTGCTATACCTTTTTATATATTAACAATAAACTTTATTGTAAGCCTTTCAAAAGTATTTTTAGTAAATACTTTTTAAGCTATGCTAAGCTATAATTACTATGATTGCCTTTTTATTATAACCTGTAAATTTTCTAAGAAATGCTTATTAATACCTGGCTATATTTAATATATAGCTATAAAATAAGCAATAATTATACTTAAAGTTTTTTTTTTATATAATTAAAGCATGCTTTAAAAGATTATTTCTAATAAAGATTGCAAGTTTATGTTTAAGTTTTAGCAAACACTGTAAACTTAAATAAAGACTGCATTTAGTGTTACAACAAGCTATTATTTCTAAATAAACAACTAAAGCAAAAAATAAAACTAAAATGTAAAAATAACTATTTGTTATTATATTTATATGTGCAAAAACGTTTTATAGCTTAATATTATCCTAGCGTTATAGCATAATTTTAATAATGCAATATTATTAGTTTTAAAACAAAGTTTTAATAAAGTTATTTTTAGCTTTAAGCTTAAAATTACTTTATTAGTTATAAAAGTGCTTTTTAAAGCCTTTAATTTTAAATTATAGCAATAAATGCATTAAAGAAATATAAAAACAGCAATTAATTTTGTTATAGCTAACGCAAAAATATGCTATAATGCTTAGCATAATTTAGTTTAATTAAAAGCAAAAAACAAAGTTTATTTAAAATTGCACAAAAAATATTATTTGCTTAAAAAACTACTAAAAAAGTAGTTTGCTTAACAAATAAAACTATTTATAATACTTCGTTATATTAGTAAACTTGCTTACAAACTAAATTTCCTTAAACATTAAAAAGTGCACTAAGTAGTTTTAGTTGCTTATTTATTTTTAGCTTTTAAAAAACAAAATTTTTTTAATAAAAGGTTTAAGCATTCAAAACGTATTTTAATAAAAAGTAACACTAATAATTATATTTTCTATAAAATCGAAAGTTTTCTAGCTTAACACATTTTATATATAAAAAAAAAACTATAGCTTAAGTACTTTATACATTAAAAAAGCTACAAAAATTAATATAATAAATAGTATTTATATATACTACTAATAAAAAATGCAGCAGAATTAGTAAAAAAGTATAATAAAAAGCATTTATTAACCTTAGATAATTTAAAAATAAAAAAGGATTTAAAAAGCATAAATAGTTAATATAAGCTAAAAATACTAAAAAAATTACTACAGGACTAGAAAATTATAAACATAATCTTTAAAATTAATATTATAGTAAACTTGCTATATTATTGTTTAAAATAATTATTTGCTTAAATACTTAGCGTATTAATATAAACGTTGCATTTTTAAGTTAATATTAATTTTTTTGCTTTGCTATTTTAACTACACGCATATTAATATTTTAAAAAAAGCGTTTTGCACTATTAATTAGTTAACATTAATTTTTCTGCTTTGCTATTTTAACCTTACGTATATTTATATTTTAAAGAAAACATTTTATACTATTAATCTCTTTTATATATAATAACGCTTAACGTTTTTTTTATGCAGTTTTTTTGTTTATTTTTCTTTTACTAATTTCTATATTTTTTGCACGCTTGCATTTCTTATACGCTTGCATTTTTTGCACGCTTACATTTTTTATACAATTAGTTTTTTTTTACTAATCTTTATATTTGCATATAATTGCAATAGCTTAAAACTAAAAAACTATTGTTTATATAAACCTAGCGTTATTTAATAACCAAATTAATACATTTATTAAAAAAGGCGTTCTTAAGCTAACTTGTAACTATAAAAGTAATTTATAATATACTGTTTTTAAGCATTAAGCTTTTATTTTAGCGGCTCGTAAAGCTAAGGCTTATAATTAATACGAAAAAATCCTAAAAACAACTAAAGATTTTAAAAGCTTTGCTTTTAACGTAAAAACAAAAAAATAAAATTATTAAACTAATTGTATTACTAAAATTAATAATGTTAAGCTTGTTTGTTTAGCTGTTATGTTATAACAGTACTAGCAATAAATATTAAAGCAATACTTAATGCAAATAAAATTATTTCTTAAAGTAATTATTTAGCATTTAATTATAATTATGCTAAATAAGCAGCTATTTAAATTTAAGCTATACGCTATTATTAAAAAGCGTTTCAAAGAAATTATTAAGTAGTATGCCTGTAATAACTATAAATATACTTTATAGTACAAAAACCTGCTAACCTTTAAGCAAATTAAAGCTTTATGCATTTTTAAAAGCGCTATTTAAAGTTTTAGTACTTTTTTTAACGTTATTAAAGCTCTTTTTGTGCAAACTGGCTTTATGTTTTTAGTAGTAGTAACAAAAAATATTAAAGTATTTAACTATTAGTACTAATAGTACTACAAAAACTTAAGGCATATTAAAGCTAAAGATATTTTTAAAGTTAAAGCTTAAATAATTTCTTTTAATAATAAAAACAATAAAAACTACAATTAAAAAAAATTTAATAAAAACAACACTATTAACTTTATAAGTAATGCTAATGCAGCACATACTTACGATTTTAATTAGTTGTAAACTTTACAAACTTTTTAAAACGCTTTTGCTAAGGTATTATTAAAGCTAATTACTTTATTTAAACAAAAATAAACCGCTAAAAATATCTTTTTACGAGCTAAAAATATTATTAGCTTTATAAAAGCAAACTTTAACGTAAGCTATAAATTAATTACATATGTAGTGCAAAGCTAAGTGTACTAAAAACTAGCTTACTAGCTTAAAACTAGTAGAATTAATTTAGTTTTAGCAACTTTTACTTTATACTAAATAATATACGCTAAACATAAAGCTGTTTTTTTTAAAACAGTTTATGTTAGCTATATAAAGCAATAAGCTTTACGCAAAAACGCTATTAATAATAAAGCAATAAATGCTATGCTAATAATTAAAGTTAACTAAAAGCTTTTAGTTAACACTATTGCTGCAAACTTTGCAAATAGTTTTGCTATTATTTAAAGCTTAATAATAGCTAATAAAGTTAAACTAGCTAACTTTAAAAAAAATCTAAACAACAAAGTTTACTACGTAGTTTAAAAAGCATTAAACAGCAGTATTATTAATAAAAAAGTACATAACGCGCTTTATAAAAAAAAACAAGGTTTTGCTATAATAGCTGCTAAAACCCCGTTATTTTAAAAAAATCTAATTGCAATTTTTAATACTTTTATTACTTTGCGTAAACATAAGCATTATGTTTTTAATAATATAATTTTTGCTGCTAGCTTATATTATTAAAGCAGTTTTAATAATGTTTCGCTAGCAAACATTAAATGTATGCAAATCAAAATGCTTTTTTAGCAATTAACTATTATAATACCTTAACGTAACTTATTTACTTTAAAAAACATGTTTTTTAAAACGCTACTTCGTTTTTAATATATTTCTGCTAACATTTTTAAGCAACTTAGTTAAAACATTAAAACTCCGCAAAAGCGTTAAATTTTCTTAAAAAGATTATTATTTACTAAAACGTTAATATAAGCTTTAAAACAGCTATTATATAAATTAGTGGGCTTTATGAACTAACAAGGGTTTTATATATAAAATAAGTTGTTTTTTAAAACAATACTTTATTGTTAATGTTTCCTTAAAAGTGGATTTTAAAAGAAAGCTTTTTATAAAAAGCTGTTTAAAAATAACATTTAATATAAAGATAATATTTAGTAAAATTATCTATATAATAACATTTTAGCAAAATTATCTTAGTAGAAATAACATTTTAGCAAAGTTATTTTAGTAAAATTATTTTAATAAAATTAGTTCGGTAAAATTATTCTAGCAAAAATCCTAGCAAAATTATTAATAAGATAATATTGTGAAATTATAGCGTTATATTATATGATTTTTCTTCAAAAAAAGGACTATTATTTACTAAAACATTAATATAAGCACTAAAACAGTACTAACAAAAACGTTAGTTTTTATCGGAAAAAGGCAAATAGAAAGCTTTTTATAAAAGTCTTCTGTAAGAAAGCTTCTTTAAAACGTTTTCTTAAAAACGCCTTCCTTAAAACGCTTTCTCTAAAAAAATAGCTAGCTTAGTATAATTATAGTTTAATAAACCTTGTTTTAAAAACTTAGTTTAATAATATAACAACTTTTAAACTTCATTAAGCTAGCCTACTAAAAATAAATTGTTTATTTTTAAGTTTAAAACTAGTTTTTTTAAACTTATTAGTATTAAATTAAAGTTTTTAACTGTTTACTACTTATAAATAAATAAACAAACAAAAAAACTAAACTAAATACTAAAATAATATTTATAAAGTTATATTAACTACTAATAAAACAATTAAGTAAAACTATTATTAATAATATAAATTTTATATAATATATTAATAAATAAAAATATAAATATATTTTTGCATAAAGCTATTTATAAATAGCAAATAATTATTAAAAAATAAAAAAAAATATTAATAAAAGTATTTGCTATTTTAATTATAGCACTTTAAGCAAAAACTATTGCAATAAAAATTAAAACGCTATAAACTAAACTATAACTATGTTTTTAGTTTTTATAATAATAAATGTTAGTATATTATAATAAAAAACGAACTAAAAAACTAATTTTTTTAAAAAAAAAACAAGGTTTATTTGCTATAACAAAAATAAAATGCAAACATTAATATTTTTTAAATTAAAACAAAACAACTAAGCAATAAATTAAAATTTAAAAAACTTAGCTTTTTTAAAATTAAAAAAGTTATTTTATTTATTAACTATAAACTATTATTACTAAAAAATATGCGAATTTACTTTGTTTTTTATATTTTTTACTAAAACTAGCACTTATTAAAATATTTATTAAAACATAACTAAAAATAAAAACAGATTAAAATATTTATAAAGTTAAAAATATATTAGATTTTTGTTAAAATAATAATAACATTAAGTATTTTATTAAATAAAAAAGATATTTATATGCAAATAATATTTAAAAACTTAAAAAACACTTAAAAACTGCTAAAATAATTATAAACTAGTTTTACTGTTAATACTTTAATTAGCTAAAGCTAAAAAAGAAAAATTAACTTTAAATAAAATATTTAGCACGTTTTAATTAAATTTTAAAAAAATAACTAGCAATAGCTATATTGCTTTAATGCGCTATTTTTGCTTTTTAGTTATATAGCGCTTTTTTGCTTTAATTTACTTAAGCTTTTTTAAATTACTTAAACTATAAGCTATAATAACAGCTATTTTTTTTTGCTATAATTTTTTTTATTGCTTAAAATAGCAGATTTTTATACTTATTTTTTTATGCTTTTTTATTAGCAAGTTTAATTTATTTTTTAGCTTTTTATGTTAAAAAATAAGCTATTACATTTGCTTTAAAAATAAACTTTTAGTATTATAATTTGCTTATTTAGCTATAATATATTTAATATATTAATTAAAGTTAGATTTTAATATTAAATATTTTATGCTATAATAATTATAGCAAAAGCATAAAGCTATTTTAATTAATTTTAGTTTAATAAAAAAAAGCAAAGCAAAGTTTTATTAAGCCTTTTGTTTAAAACGCAACAAGCAAAATTTCTTAAAAACTTTACTAAATATAATAAGCATAAAAAACAAAAAATAAAAAATAAAAGAAAAAAACTTACAAAAAAAAAAATATAGAATTGTTAAAACAATAATTATAAAAAAAAAAAAATAATATTACAAAATAAGCTAACTAAGCTAATTAAAAGCTAAGCATAAAAAAAGCATACATAAAAAAAGTTCTATTTGTTAAAAAAATATATATTTAAACTACTATAAAGGTTTAATATATAAACTTAATAAACTTAAGCGTTAAGTTTATTAAGCTTTAAACTTAATAAATTTAAGCGTTAAGTTTATTAAGCTTTAAATTTAAAACAATATAGCGTTAAGTTTATTAAAAAAAATAACGTTTATAAATTATTACTACTGTTTTTTTTGTTTATATAATTATATATTTTTTATATTTAGTTATTTATTTAGTTTTTAGCTTTTTAGTTATTAATTTTTTATAACTGCTAAATATTAATATATTTATTACTTTTAATTTTTTAAAACTTTTATTAATGCATAGTAATAAAAGTACTTTAAAAACTTCCTTAATAAACTACTATTAAAGATTTTATTATTACTTGCAAATTAAGACCTTAAAAGCAAACTTGTTATATTAATGTATAATAGGTTTGTTATAAAGTAATCTTAAAATTACTACTAATTGTTTAAATTTTATAGCATAATTTATTACTGCTTTTGTTTGTTTTAAGCAATAAAGTGCTTTTTTTACGTGTTTTGCTTTTTAAGTGTTTTTAAATAGTGCTTTTATTTAATTTTTAAACTTAACGTAGTTTTTAAAAATCTTTTTTATTTTTAGCTTAAAGTTAGTTAATTTATTAGCTTTTAAAAAATCCTTTAAAATAAGTTAAAACTATTTTAGTATTTTTTTTAATAAGAATTATAAAATAATTATTACTTTTTAATTTTCTTTTATAATAATAATAAAATGCTATTTTAAATAAAGTTTAACATAAATTAAAAAAGCTTTTATATTTATAAATTTATTATAAAGCTTTAAAGCAGTAAGTTTAAAACCTTTAATATTTAGCATTTTTAATATTATAAATAATCTTAATAATAAAACCAGCAGTAATAATAAAAAGTTAAGTTTTTTATTTTAAGTTATTACTTTAAGTATAACAATAATAAAAGTAAGCGTTAAGTTTACTAATAGTAATATTAATATTAATTATAATATAATTATTTATTTAAAGCTTTAATTTATTATTATAGTAGTAGTTATTATTGCTGCTTTAATTATTATAGCTAATATTTACGCTAGTTTAAAAGTTATAACGCTTAATATTTAAGCTGCTTTTTAAGTTAAAACAACTAGTTTGCTTTATAGCGCTAGCATTAATATTAGTTTTTTTTTATTACTGCTGTTTAACTTTTCTTTTTTTATTACTGCTTTTTTTTTAATAAAAGTAGTTAATAAAAGTACTAAAGTTTATTGTTTTAATATATTGCTAGTTTTAAAAATTTTTAAGATTTTTAAACTTAATTTTTAATTTTTTATTTTTAGTAGCATAACTTAGATTTAGTTTATTAATTATTAAATAAAGTTTATTTACGTAATGCTATTTAGCATTTTTATTTTTTAAATATTTTTTTAGTATACTTTTAAAAGTTTATTTTATAAATTGTTTATTATTTAACTTTTTATATTAATATTTGTTTTCGTATGTTAAGTTTTATTAATTAAAAAGCTCTTAAAATATAACAAACTTATTATATATTATTATTATTATTATTAATAACCCGCTATGCTGCTTTATAGCGCAGTTTTTTTACTTGTGTACCTATAGGTAAAACTATATAAAAAGCTAGATAAAAACCTTATGCAACAATGTTTACGCTACTACTTTAAAGTTCTTTTACCTTGTAATAACTAGTTTTTATTAACTAGCTTGCTAAACAGAAAATAATAGTTAAAAAGCAAAAAAACTTTTTTTAAAGCTTTTAAACTTTTTGCTTTTTTAAGAAGCATACAAAAGCTTTTTTTTTGTTTTTTAAAACCTTTAAAAAAGCGCTTTTGCTTTTTCTGCTAGTTCTTTTTTTATTTTTTGCTTTTTTTTTTTTTCTTTATCTTTTTTTATTTTAATTGCTTTATTATATATTGCTATTTTATTAGTAATAAATAGCTACTTTATAATATTACTTATAGCTTTAAGCTTTTTTATAGCTAGTTATAAGTTTTTGTTAGTTTATAATAGCTTAGCTATAAAGCTTTTTTATAGTTGCTTTTTTTTGTTTTTTAGCAAGTTATAACATAAAACTATATACTAAAAAGTTTTTTTTTTTTTTGTGCATTTATAAAAAAACATAAAAAAGCTTAAAACTTTTTTTTTATGCAAAAACACCTTTAGCTTTATTTTTTTAGTATATATTTATATTACTATAGCTACTTTATGCTTTAATAATTTGCTATATTTTTTAAAAGCTTTATTTTTGCTAAGCTTTTGTTTAGCTATTATTAAATAATTATTGCTTGTTTTAGTTTAGCTTTATTTGCTTATTTATTTTTTTTTTAATGCAATTTTAGGTTTTTTTTTTTTTAATTACTTTTTTTGCTAGAAGTTTAAAGCTAACGTTAGATTTTTTTTAGTTATGCTTTTATTATTGCTTATAAGCTTACTTTTTGTTTAATTTTTAGCCTTTTAAGCTTTTATATTTTAAATAAAAGTTTTAATTTTTTTTATTGTTTTTTAGATTAACTTTTTAGCTGCTAAGCTTTTTATATAATGCTTATAAGCTGCTGCTTTACTACTAAAATATAAATTAATAAAAAAAATCTTTATTTTAGTTTTTAAGTGCTTTATTTTAGTTATTTTAAAAGCTTTAGCTATATATTTAAAGCATTTATTTTAAGTTATTATTAGCAAGTTAATAATACTTTTTGCTTTGTTTTTTTTAAAGTTTTTATGTTAAATTGCTATATTATAAGCTAAAGTATTTTATATTATTATAACATATATTTGCTTTGCTTTTGTTATACTACTGCTTTATATAAAGTTTTATAGCTTAATTACTATATATAACTAAATGCTTAGTTTTTTTTTAAGTTTTACTAAGTATTTTTTTTATTTTATATTTTTATTAAACTATACTTTTAAAAACTTTGCGTTATTTTTTAAATGTATTATTATATTAAAAAAATATACTATTTATATAAGTGCTGTTTTACTACTAAAAAAATATATTAATTTGCTTTTTTATAATATAAACTTTATTTTATGTTATTTTGCTTAGCTTTTATACGTTTTTTATGCTACTTTTAAAGCTTTATAGTTTTGCTTTATATTTAGGTTTACTATAATAAAGTTAATATTATTAATAAAGCTAACTATTATTAGCTTTTAATATATAGCAAAGTTATTATAAAATATTAAAATATACAAAAAAAAAAAAAGAAATAAAAGCAAAAACCCTTAAAGAACTTTAGCTTTTAGCACTATTAGCTAAAATACTGCTTTATTAAAGCAAAAATATATTATGTAGTTTAATATAAAAAAGTTTACTTATATAACTATTTAAAAAAAAAAGCCTTTTTATTACAAAATATATATTATTTTTTTTTTATTAATAATATTAAAAGCTTTTATAATGTTTAATTATAATAAAAATGCTATGCTTTTTTTATTAATTATTTTTTTTACTATTTTTAATACTAGTTTAATAACTATATTTATTAATTTATTTTATTTATTACTTATTTAATTGCTTAATAAAAAACCTTTTTATTTAGCTACTTTTGTTATGTAATAATATAGCTTTTTTTTAGCACTTTTTTTACTATATAAATAAGCATAATAAAGCGCTACTTTTTAGCTGTTCTTTTAATTTTTTTTAACTTTTTAAGTTTAAATATAATTATTACTTTTGTTTGCTTAAATTATACTAAGTAATACTTTAATAAAAAGCTAGCAATATATAATATTACTATTTTTTTTATTAAAGCAAGTTTATAAGCTTTAAAAAAGCTATTAAGTAATAAGTTATTTTTTAGCGCTTTTTATAATATTAACTTTTATATTAGCAATATTATGTTTTTTTTTTTTGTTTTAATATTAACTATAAACTTTTAATAGCTATTATAAATTAGGTTTTTTTTAAATATATTAAATAAGTTTACTAATAATATAAAAAAAAAGCGTTTTATTAGTAAAGCTATTTTTTTTTTAAAAGTATTAGCAAAAAGCAGTTTATTTTTTATTTGTTTTAGCAATAAAATTATAATAACTTTTAAAGTTAGCTTATAAGCAAACTTTATTTATTTAGCTAAGCTTTATAATAACTTAAAATCTTTAAATGCTTTTATAAATGCTTATTTTTAGCTATGTTTTTATGCTTTTTTTATTTTGTTGCTAAAAGTTTTTTTTTTTTTTTTAAAGGCTTATTATGCTGCTTTAATTTTTTTGCTTTAAAACCTATAATATGCTTGTTTTGCTTTTTTTTTTGTTTTAACTACTTTTAAAAACTACTAAAGTAATACTTAATATTTCTTTTTTATAGTTTTTTTAAGCGTTATTTTATTTGCTATTTTTATTAGTTGCTAAATTAAAAAATTAAAAGCATTATTTAGCTTGCTAAATATATATAATATATACGTTTTTATAATAATAGCTTTTGTTTTTATAGCTGCTTTATTTTTATTTAATTTAAGCTAGTTTTATTTTTTTGCTTTTTTTAAGTATTTTTGCAAAGCTACTTTTAAGTTAATTATAATTTTTAATGCTTTATAATTAAAACTTAGCTATTTTAAGTTCTTTTAGTAAATAATAGCTAAATTATTAAACATTTATATTAAGTTTATTATTAAGCTTTTTTATTTATGCTTTATTTTAGTTACTTTTTTTTAAAAAATAATTAATATAAAATCTTATTATGCAATAAACTTAAGCAGTTTATTTATTTTTTAGCTTTTTTTGCTTTTTAAGTTTTATAATAAGTAATAAAAGTTAAAGTTACTTATAAATATATAACGTTTTTTTAGCTTGCTTACTTTATATATTTTTTAAATTAAACTACGTTAAATTATTTTTTTTTAATTTAGCAAATATATTAACTATAAAAATACTACTAAGTTATTATTGCTTATTATAACTTTTGCTTAGTTTTTACTAGCATTTTTTATTAGCGTTTTTATTGTAATTTTTTTTATTAATATATAGCATAGCTTTACTTTTTAATTAAACAACTTAGTAATTATTATTATTAAAGCAATATATATTATTATATTTGTTAATTATTAGCTTTTAAACTATTATATAATTAAAGCTATTATTTTGTAATATGTATGCTATATTGCTTTTAAATTTTGTAATATTTTAAAAAGCAATATTATATATTATTAAGTTAATAAAAATAAGTTTTTGCTTATATTGCTAGTTTGCTATTTTTTTACTAATGATTTTCTTTTATTTAACTTTATAAATGCTAATGCTATTAGCATTTTTAAACTATTTTTATTTATTTTTTTGTTTATTACTGCTGCTTTTTTAACACTTTAAAAGCTTTTAGGTTATAATATATATACTACTTTTGCTTTGTTTTTTTGTTTAACTTTTTTTTAGCAAGCTTTATTTTATACTACATATGCTTTTTTATAGTTTATACATTTTTGCTTTGCTTTTTGCATTTTTATTAAGTAGCTTTTTTTATTTTTTTAGTGCTTTAAAGCTAAATAATAGCTATACTTTAAGTTTTTATAGCAATATTTAATTATATAACTATATTTATAGCAATTAAAGCACTATATAATTTTAAGTTTTATAATAAAAAATTTATAATTAAATAGTTAAGCTTTTTATAAAAAGCTATTTTTGCATATTATTTTAGCTGTTATAACGCTGCTTATATATAATAATATTAATGCAAATCTAGCTTTTGCGTTTTTAAATACCATTTTTTTATACTTTATAACTTTAAAATGTTTACTATATAATAACTATAATAAATCTTTATTTAAATATATTGCTTTAACTTGTTTTATTAAAACACTTTTTATTATTAATGCTGCTTTTTTTTATTATACTTTTAACTTTTTTTTAAAAGCCTTTATAATTTATTTTCTTTTTTTAGCTTTTTAAAGCATTGCTTTTTTAAAAATAATTATTATGTTTTTGCTATATAGCTTTTTAGCAACAATTATATTGCTACTTATAAGCGCTATATTTATTGCTTTAATAATATTAACTAATGTTTTATTTTTAAAGTTATTAGTTTATTTTTTAACTTTAATTAATATTTTTTTGTTTTGCTTAAATAATACTGCTTTATTATTATAAGCTAGCTATAAAGCTATAATTTATGCTTAAAATTTTAATATGTTTATATTTAATAAAGTTTATTAAAAAAAGCTTTAAATAGTATTTTTAATGCTTTTTTAGTTAGCTTTTATAGCAGCATTTAAGTTATAGTAAGTTATAAATATATTAAAATTGTTTTTATTGTTAAGCTTTATGCTTTGCTAATTTTTTTAAGCCTTTTTTAACGTATGTACTATTTATGCTTTTTTTACGTTTTTTTAAAAAAAGATTTTTTCTGTTATTTTTTTTTCTATTAGTAGCTATAGTACTAGTTTTATAATTTTATTAACTATTTTTTACATACTAAAAAGTCCGTTAGTTTTACGTTTTTTGTTAAAATACTGCTGCTTTATAGTTATATTACTAGTAAGTTTTAATAGCGCATTAATTATATTTTTAACAAATAAGTTGTTTAATACTATTTTTTTGTTTTTTGTTATATTTGCACTTCGCAAATAAAATATAACTTACTTAGTAAATAAAAGTTGCTACGCTAATTTTAGCAATCTTAATTATTTAATAATTAAGCTTAAACTTACAAAGTTATAATTAAGTGTAAAGAATTCAAAAAAGGTCTTTTATTATATATTAATATAACAGGTTTACTTTTAAAGTTTTAATTTGTAAATAATAATAGGATTTTTAACAATAGTTCATTAAAAAGGTTTTTAAAGTACTTTTCTTATTATGCATTAATAAAAGTTTTAAAAAATTAAAAGTAATAAATGTATTAATGCTTAGCAGTTATAAAAAATTAATAGCTAAAGAACTAAAACTAAATAAATAACTAAATATAAAAAGTATATAATTATATAAACAAAAAAAAAGTAAAAAAAGTAGTAACTTTTTTTAAACTACTATAAGTTTAATAAGCATTAAATTATTATAAGCTTAGTAAGCTTTAAATTACTATAAGCTTAATAAGCTTTAAATTACTGTAAGCTTAGTAAACTAAGTGAGTTATTATATAACCTTAGCTTTAGCTAGCAAAAAAAGAGATATAAAGTATATATAAAAGCATTAAGCCGCTTTAAAGGCCACCTTTGTGCTAATTTCGTAATATATTAATATATAAATATTATAAAATATTTACTTATAATAATTATAATAGTTTAGCTTAATAATTATAAAGTGCTATATTAAATTATTTTTTATTTTTTTATTTTTTTTTATAAAGAAAAGTTTAGTAACTATAAATTAAAAATGTTATATTTTGCTTAGTTATTTTATTTTAATCTTATAAACTAGAACTTGCAATAAAAATATTGCAGTTAAGCTTTATTTAATATATTATAGCTAAAAGCAAGTAAAAAGCTATTAATTTAGCTTTAAAGCATATTAATAGTATTTTTGCTATTAATATAAAAAATAATAAAAACTTTACGTAAAATGTTTTTGTTATATTTAATTAATTAGCTATTATAAGCTTTTATATTGCTTTAATTTATAGCAATATAAAACGGTTTTTTTAAATATATTAAAATAAGCAGCATACTTTTTTTTTTATTAACTAAAATATTATTAAATATGCTTGCAAAATATATATTAATAGTAATACTAAAAAATATACTAATAGCTATATATATATATTATATTACTTAAGCTAATAGTTTATTAGTTATGCCGGTTTTTATTTCTTATATATATAAGTAAAAACTGTGCTTATAAGTTAAAAGTAAGCTATAAGTAGCTTACTTTTTTTTTAGTAGCTAGGTAAAAATATTCTGTATTTACTTTTAAGTTGCACTAGTTTTGCTATAATTTTATTAAGTGCTTTACTTTTTATTTTTTTGCTTTTAGGTTGTTTGCTTATTTATATTATGCTATTAACTAAGTATATATATTTTTACGTAATTATTTTATAGTTTTTTTTTCTTTGTATTTTTTTTGCTTTATAGTTTGCTTGCTTTAGTATTGCTGCTTACTTTGTGCTACTTATAGCAGTTTTTTTAGTTTTAGTACTTATTTAGCTAAATGTGCTGCTTTTCTTTTTTAGTTTTTTTTTAAACCTTTTTTTATTGTATTATTAATATATTATAATTTGCTTGCTTTAGTATTATTACTAGCTTTTTGCTGCATTAATCTTTTTATAACTAAGTTATAACTAAATTATAAGCAAAGTTAATTATTTATTACTTTTTAGTTTGCTTGTTATATATTTATTTTTTAAGCTGCTTTTATGTTTTTTGTAGTAAGCTTACTAAATAAGCATAGCTTATAAATAGCTTATGTATTAAGCAATATAAAGTAACAATAAATAATAAGTTATTTTATTTAACTACTTATATTAATTTTTTTTTTTTTTTAATTATTAATTTTATTACTTTTAGTACTATTATTATTATATGCTTAGCTTATGTTTGCTTTAGTATATTAAAGTGCTTAGTTTATAATATAATTAGTTATTAATGCATTATAGTTATATAAAAATCTACTTTGTTATAACTATTATATTTTTTGCAGTATATATTTATAGCTAGTTTAGCTTAAATATATATGCTAACTAATGTTAAGCTTATATATTTAAAGTTATAAGTTATTTTACTACGGTTTTTACTAGTTATTTAATTTATAGTACTAAATAAAATAGCTAACGGCTTGCTATTATATAGTTTAAGCTTTTATAACTGCTTGTTATTATGCTTTTTTATTATAACGCTAATTTTTAAAATAAGAATAAATGCTTTAATGCTTTACGTTAAAGTATTACTAATAGCTTTAAAATTTATATTTATTAAGTATGCTAAAATGCTTAAGTTATTATAATAGCAGCAATACTAGAAGTGTAGTATAAAGGACTAACTATACCCTATATTCTAAGAAAATATTTTACTTAAGAAAAAAAAGAAAAAAAAAAAACTACTTCGTACATTTTTAATAGCAATATATAAACAACTTATATGGTGTTTGCGTAGCTTACTTATAGCAACTATTTATTATACCCTTAATGGGATTAATAGAACAATGAGCTATATATAAGCTACTATGTGCTTTTTTTTATAGGGTACATACTTAATACTTTAATGTAGCGCAGCTATAGCTCTAGCTGCAAGCAAGCTATAACTTTAATAAACTAGCAAGCTATAGCTTTAGCTATAAGCAAGCTATAAGCTATTATAATTTTTTCTTTATAAAAAGACTTGGCTTAAGTTTTTGCAAGTAAAAAAAACGTGTTTTTGTAAAATTAAACTAATAACTTAACTAGCACTTTTAAACAGCAAACAAGTACTTTTTAATTAAATTTTTAGTAAGTTAAATAATAAAAGCTGTTATTTTTTATTATTAACTTATTAAGCTAACAGCTAATTATTAGAAATTGCGCTTGTTATTTTGTTTTATTTCTAGAACTAAGTCCTTATTTTTTTTTATTAGCGGTTGCTGCCTTGTTATTATTAAAGTGCAGTAAGTTAAACATATCTTTTTTAGCTATGCATAGCTATTTTTTAAGCTTTATTAAAGAACTTGCTTTATTTAAGTTGTTGTTATAGTATTTCTTTAGTACTAGCAGCAAGTTTTTAAAGTTTTTAGCAAAATACTATTTGTTGTTATAGTTTTACCTTTTTTATACTACTTTATAAAATAACTTGCAGTATTATAAGCAAAAAAAAAATACTTCTTTTATTTTTTATTTCTTTTTTTTTATAGCTAGGTTTACTACTTTTTTGTTTGAGCGCTTATATTTTTAGCTAAGCAGCAAGTTATTAAAATACTTTTGTAATTAATTAGCATAAAACTATTAGCTTTTTTTTTAAAAGTTAAGCAATTTAAGTTTAAATATGTTTAAGTTTTTAAGTAGCATATTAATAATGTAGTATAGTTTTTTAGTTATTAAATAATTAAGTTTATTGCTTAAGCAATTAGTTTATTTACCTTTTTTTTAAAGCATATATATGTAATCTTTTTTTTTAAAGTTAAGGTTTTATTAGTGCTTGTTTGCTTAGTTAGCTATTTGTTGCTAGGCTGCTTTAACAAATTATTGTGCTTTTTTTATAGCTATGCGTATTTTTTGGGCGTAAGCTTGTGTTTTTTTTTATAATAGCTTTTTATGCGAGCTTTTATTTGCTAAGCTTTTAGTTTTTGCCTTTTAATCGAAAAGTAGGCGTATTAGTTCTTTAGTTAATATTTTACGTAAAAAAACATTTTTTAGCAACTTATGGAGTAAAGATGTTTATACTACGTTTATTACTAAAAATGCTTTTAATTACTTTTTTTAGAAGTAATTAATAAAAGGTTTTAATTTCTAATTTAGCTATTAATGTATAATTTTAACTTGCTTTATAGTTTGCTTATGTTTAGCTAAAAAAAAGTTTAATTTAATACTATATATTTTTAATAGTTTATTAGTAAAGTTTGCAATAAATTATAAACTTTTATTATTAGTAAATAACTTTAGCTATTTATATATATAAAAAGAGCTTTAGTAGTATATTTTTGCAGCTTTTTTAGCAGTTACGCTGCTTTTGTATAGCATTATTTAAGTTAGCTTAAATAGTTTATTAATTATATAAAACATTATATTATAGCTATGTTTGTTTATTAGAAAACTTTTAAAGTTTATTATAAAATGTTATTATATTTAATTAAGTACTAATAAAAATGTAAGTTTATTAAGAGTTTTATTATAAAGTACTTTAGTAGCTTAACATAAATAGTTTACTATATATTAGTTAATGTTTTTATGCAGGCTTTATTACTAATAGCGTTTTGCTACTATATAACGCGTTTTCTTTTTATTAAAGTGTACTGTTATAAGCTTTGCGTGTATTTTTTTAATAAGTCTTGTTTTTAGGTTATTTAAATTAAGTATAACTAGCTTTTTATTTTATAGTAATAAGTTGCTTAGCATAAAAAAGTTAAAGTTTTTACTTTTTTAGGCCTTAGCTTGCATGCTATTAAAACTAACGTTTTAATAGTTAGTTTTTAGCATAATATTAGTTAATATAATGCTTAATAATAATAGTAAAGTTAAGTTATTTATTTTATATAGTATAGTTAAGCTATTAATATTTATTAGTGCTATAATTGCTGCTATTGCAGGTTTAAATAAAGCTATAGTTTGCTGTTTATTTTGTTTTTGCTTTTAAGTTTTTAAAGCTTTTATTAGTTGCAATAATATATTAGCAATTATGTTTTAAAAGCCTAATTAATAAGTAATTACAAAGTTATAATAAGAAATTAGTTTAGCTTAATTTGCTTAGTAAAAGTTTAGCACTTTTTTTATATTAAAGTATTTTAAGGCTTTATAATTAGTTAAAATTGTAAAAAGTTTTTTTTATTGTAGTTTAATTAGCTTATTATGCTACTAAAGCAGCTTTTTAATAATTACTAGCATTTTTTTGTTATATATTTTATAGTTTAGTTTAGCGCTGCAAAGCGTTTTAAAATAAAAAGCTATAAGTTTTTAAGGTTCATTAAGTAAGTTTTGTTATAATAATATTTTTGTTACTACTTCGTTAGAAAAGTTTATTTTTATTAGTGTTTTACTATTAAAAAAGAAATAGCATAAAACTAAAGAAGCTATAAAAGCTTTTTTTAGCTTTATAAATGCTTTTTTGCACTGCTTTGTTTAATTTAAAGAAAATTTAGCGCTAATAAAATTATTTAAAGGTTTAACTATATAACTATAACCTTTTATAAAGCGTTAATAAAAATTGCAAAATTTTAAGAATAATTGCACTTATAATATTTATGCTTTACTATTACTAGCAAATAGCTATTAATGCTTAATTACTTTTATTTTGTTAAGATTTATAGCAATGCTATTAATATTTACAATAAATCTTAAAAACTTGGTTTAGGTTACGTAAAACTTACACTTTTTAAGGTTAGCTTATAAGCTAGCTTTTTTTAATTGTTAAAAAACTTAATTAATATGCTATTTATGTTTTTTTTTAGTATTAAAATAAATAAGGATATTATTAATATATGTAGTGCAAAAAATATTTAAGTACTTACGCAAAATATCATTAATATATTTTTAAAAGGTTGTTAAACTATTAGTTAATCTAAAAAAGAGTACTTTAAACTAATAAGCCTTATAATAAGTCTAAAAAGCTATTAATAGTTTATTTTTTATAGCTATACATATTTAATAAAAAGCTTGTTAAATATTAATTTTTATATAAAACTTTGCTTTTAATAAGCGTATTAATGTTTTATTAATAAGAGGTAACAAATATTTATTTTTCTGCGTTATAAAATTAAGCTTTTGGTAATTTATATAAAGCTATAAAGCTTTATTGCTTTTTTAAGCAAAAAGAACTAATGTTACTTATAGCGCTATTATAAGCTTAATAAAGTTTTTAGCTAAGTTTTTATATATGTAAGCTTAATAAGTTTTAGCTTTTTTTAGTAACATTTTATATAACAGGCTATATTTTAGCGTTTTTAGTTTACTATTAATAACTAAATAATAATCTATACTTAATTAATGCAGTAGTAATTTATTTAAGGTTATTTTGCTAAACATGTTTAAGTAATTATAGTATTGCTAAAGTACTATTTCTTTAGCTATGTTATATAACTTCTTTTTATTGTTTAATAAAGGTTTTTTTTCTTTTTTAGCAATATATTTGTTTAATTTGCATAGCATTATTACATTATGCTTAGTTTTCTTTTTTTTTTTAATAATATTAAATATGCTTATTTAAATGTTAAGCATGAATAAAGGCTAATGCTTATATTATTTAAAGGCATTATAACGCAATTAATAAAGGCTTTATGCATTTTTTTTGAACTTTAGCAGGACTTTTTTTTTTGGACAGTTTGCTACTTTTATATAAAGCAGTTCTAGTTTTAAATAAGTATAATTCTTGTTAAAGATCTGTTTTATGCGCTTTAAACTTTGTTATATTTGATTTTTTCTTAAATCTATGTTTTTGTGTAAAGGTTGCAAAATAACCATAGGTGCCTATAGAACAGTTAGCAATAGTTATTAGCAAACAAAGGTTTGCTTTAGCTTTTTTATTTGATGTTATACTTGGGCTAGCTATATTAACTTTTTTTTTTTTTTTTTAGCATAGCGTTTTTAGCTTATATAACTATTGTAGCAACGCTTGTTTTTTAATTTTATAGCACGTTTACGTTGATTTATATTAGCTTAATACTTTAGTTTTTATAGCAGGTTACTTGCTTAGTTTATAAAAATGTTTAAAAAACAGTATTTTGATTTCTAGTTATTTAGAAAAAGCAACTGCTTTTTTTAGCTGTTTATTAATATGTTATAATAATTAAAGAACTTTTTATTAATAATAACGTTGTTTTTTATGTTATATATTAAAAGTAGCGCGTTAAGTATAATATAACTTTAAACTTAAAAATAAGCTTTAACTGCTATATTAATTATTTAAGTAGTATGTTTATTATATTTAGCTATTTATGTAAAGTTAAAACTAGTAAGCTTTTTAGCTTTAAGGTATTTTATAATTTTAACTGTAAATGTTACGCTAATAAGAATATATATATTTGCTTTTATGTTAGCAAAAGATTTTATAATTAATGCTAGTTTATTGTTTGCTATTATATAATTTATAAAAAAAGGGTTTTCTTTTAGCAATTTTTTTAAAAAATTAAACGGGATTTGTTTATACTGTTTTATTTTTAGTACTAATATTTTAGCACGCTTAGAATAAAAGTTTACTTGTTTTAAGTGTTGTTTTTTAGCTTTTTTTGTCTGTTTTTTTCTATGTATTTTTTGCTTATTGCGTTTGTAATAATAGTATTAATGCAAGTGTTATTAAGTTAGCTATAGTTTTGCTTTTTTAAGCACTTAGAGCTTTGGTGTTCTTTTTTATAACACGTAAAGCATTGTTTTTTAATAATTAATAGTTTAGCTTGTTTAAAACTAGGTTTTATATATATAAAATAGCTATTGTTAATATTTTTTATTGCTTAAATGCTATAGTATTTAGTACTTTTTTTAAAGTTGCTACTATTGTTTTTTAGGCTAAAGTTTTTCTTATTACTTTTATTATAGCTGTTTAAGCGTAAACTGCTTAAAGCAAGCGCAAATAGCATAAATAACGCGTTTTTTTCCTAATGTGCTTTAGTAGTAAAAAAGTTTTTTTATTGTTAGTAGTTATAAACTTGTATATAGTTATAAAATTGCAAAAAAGTAATAGTTAAATTATTAGCTTTTTTTATGCTTATTTTGTTGAAACGCTTAAAAAGCTTGTTTTGTATGTTTTTTTTGAAATTTTTGCTGTTTATATAAGCTTTAAAAGCTTATTTAAAGAAAATAATTTTAAAGTTAATAAAACGTTTTTTTAGCTTTATTATTAATTTTTAGTACTAAATGTAAGCTTTTTTATATTTATTAAGGTTGTAATACTAGTAATAAAAGTGCTTTAAAACTTCTTTGCTTATTTTTAATATAAGCGCATTACTATAGTTATTTTAAATAAAAAACATGATGTTTTTAAAAGCAGTACTACTTATTTTACTAATAATATATGCAATCTTGTTTTTTTTGCTATTAAAATGATTAGTGTTTTTTTATAGCTTGTTTTTAAAAAGCATTATTTAATGGTTAAACTTAACTGCTAGTTTTTTAGCTTCTAGTTTATTATTTGTAAAGATTAAAGGTAGTTCTGCTTTTGCTAAACGCTTATTTTTTATAAATGCGTTAATAAAAGCGGTTAAATTAAGTATACTTTTGCGAAATAACTAGGAATTAAACAAGTTGCTAGTTTTTATTGCTACTAGTTTAGCTTTATATATTTATATAATAAGCTTGTTCTTAAAAATATTGTTAGTTTTTTTTAACTTTTAGTTTTTAGTAAACTAAGCAGTTTTAGCTTTTATATATATATTATATTAAATAAATACTTTGTTTAAAATATAATTACTTTTATTTGCTTAAGCTTTTTATAAGTTAAACTTAATAGTAACTAATTTAGCTTTTAGTTTTTTTGCTTTTTTAGCTATTTTAATAACCTAGTTTTTTAAAAAACGCATATTAATAATACACTTAAAGCTATATTTTTACATGTTTTAAGCTAAATAGTTATAAGCTGTAGCAGTTATGCTTTGCATTTTAAATTTATAGAAAAAAGCAACTAAGTGTTTTTTTGTTTTTTTAATAAAAACATCTTTAGTTATAAGCTTATTATACTTTAGCTAAGCTTTCATTTTATAGCTAGTAAATAAAGCAAAGTATATAGCAAGTATGCTTTATAAAGTAGTTTAGTTTATGCAAATATTATTAAAGCGCTTTTAAAAGTCCTTTTTTTTGTTGTTTTTAAATATTTTGTTAATATAACAAAGTTGCTTAAATTAGTTTATTAAGCAAACTTTGCTATTAAAATACGCAAAAGAATTTTTGCTAAACATGTTTTCGTAGTTAGTTATATTACTTTTATTGTTTTTGTTAAAAAAACTAAAAGTATAAGTTTTAGTTATTTGTTTGTTATATTTAGCTAAAAGCAAAAGTCGTTTAAAAGTTTGTTTTACTTTGTTATTTAGCTAAAATAGTTTTGTTTAAAAGTTTAGTTTACGTAACAAGTTACTTAAAAAGCAAACATGCTTTAAAGCTTTTTTAGCTGCTTTTTTATTTTTAGCTATAATAATAACTATATTGCAGTTCGGTTTTTTTTAGTAAAAATTAAAGTTTTCTTAAACTATATTAAACGAAATAAAATATTATAATAGTAGCAATATTAAAAGTGTAATGCAAAAAACTAATTATACTTTATATTTTAAGAAAATATTCTACTTAAAAAAAAAAGAAAAAAAGAAACTATTCTATACATTTTTAACAGCAATATATAAACAACTTGTATAGTGTTTGCATAGCTTACTTATAGCAACCATTTATTATACCTTTAATGGGATTAATAGAACAATAAGCTACGCATAAGCTATTATATGCCTTCTTTTATGGGATACGTATTTAATACTTTAACGTAGCGCAGTTATAGCTTTAGCCGCAAGCAAGCTATAACTTTAATAAACTAGCAAGCTATAGCTTTAGCTATAAGCAAACCATAAGCTATTACAGTTATACTATTATTATATTGCTTATATTATAGTAATATATTATGCACTTTTTATTGCTGTTTTTTTTATATTAACTATATAAAAACATTAATAATTTTTGCGCTTATAATATTACTAGTAAGTTTACTAAGTGCTTATAATGCAAAAAAAGCAAAATAAGTGCTAAAAGTAATAATTATAGTTTTATAAGTACTTTTAACTATATTAGTGTTTACACGTTTTTAGGCTTTACTTTATGCTTATTTTAACTATTAAAGTTCTTTTAATCTTAAATGCTACTAATAATTTTTTAGCTTAAAAAAATTAATAAAAAACTTTAATTGTTTATTAAAGCTTATATAGCTATATGTTATTTTTGTATTAATAAAGATATTTAAGCTATGCTTATAGCTAATATGCAACTTTAAGTTGTAATTAAAAAGGCAAAAAAAGCTATAATAAATAAAAAAGCCGGAAGTTTTATATAAATAAGCCGGTTAAAAAGTATTTATATAACCTTTAAAAGTTAGCATTATTTTATATTTAGTAGCTAAAAGTTTTAATAAAATTTTAATGTTTAATGCTTAATAAAGTTGCTTAATTGCTTTGCTTTTTTATAATATATGCTTTTTAATTTTTATAGTTTTATATTTATAATCTTGTATTGCTATTTTTAGTACTTTATTATATTATGCTTTACTTTAAAATTTATAACTGTAAACTTATAATAAGCAGTTTTTTTAAAACTATAAGTAATAAACAGCTTTATAATAAATGCTTTAGCTTTTGCTTTATAGTTATAATAAATCTTTTTTAGCTTAAAGAAAAACTAGTATTAATATTTAGCTGCTTTTGCTTTATGTTTAAAAGCCTTTATTTTTATGTTTTTATAGCTGCTTATAACTTAATTAGTTCTTTAGCTACATTATAATAGCTAAGCTTTTTTATATTTAGAACTTATTTAGCTATTTTACGTGCTTTTTATAAGTTGCGTAATAATTAGTAGCCTAGTTAAAAATTTGTTTGCTTTTTTAGTGTGCTATAAGTGTATTAATAACTATACTATATTATATAATTTTTTTAATGCGCTAAATTTATTAATAAAAAAAAAGCAATGATTTGCTAATATTAAAATTAATAAGTTTAATATTAAGGTTGTTATAACGGACCTATTATACACTAATATAATAGGTTTGCCCTTAAGGTCTTAATTTGCAAGTAATAATAAAATCTTTAACAGCAGTCCGTTAAAGAGGTTTTCGGAGTATTTTTACTACTATGCATTAATAAAGGTTTTAAAAGATTAAAAGTAATAAGTATATTAATGCTTAGTAATTATAAGAAATTAATAGCTAAAGAGCTAAAAACTAAGTAAGTAATTAAATATAAAAAGTGCATAATTATATAAATAAAAAAAACAGTAGTAATAATTTATAAACGTTGCTTTTTTTAATAAACTTAACGTTATATTGTTTTAAATTTAAAGCTTAATAAACTTAACGCTTAAGTTTGTTAAGTTTAAAGCTTAATAAATTTAATGCTTAAGTTTATTAAGTTTATATATTAAACCTTTATAGTAAGTTAAATATATATTTTTTTAACAAATAAGACTTTTTTTACGTATGTTTTTTTTATACTTAGCTTTTTAATTAGCTTAGTTAGCTTATTTTATAACATTATTTTTTTTTTTCTATAATTGTTGTTTTAATAATTTTGTATTTCTTTTTTTATAAGTTTTTTTCTTTTATTTTTTGTTTTTTGTTTTTTGTGCTTATTATGTTTAGTAAAGTTTTTAAAAAACTTTGCTTGTTGCATTTTAAACAAAAGGCTTAATAAAACTTTGCTTTGCTTTTTTTTATTAAACTAAAATTAATTAAAATAGCTTTATGCTTTTGCTATAATTGTTATAGCATAAAATGTTTAATGTTAGAATTTAACTTTAATTAATATATTAAATATATTGCAGTTAAACAAGCAAATTATAATGCTAGAAGTTTATTTTTAAAGCAAATATAATAGCTTACTTTTTAGTATAAAAAGCTAAAAAATAAATTAAACTTGCTAATAAAAAAGCATAAAAAAATAAATGCAAAAATCTATTATTTTAAGCAATAAAAAAAATTATAGCAAGAAAAAATAGCTGCTATTATAGCTTATAGTTTAAATAGTTTAAAAAAGCTTAAATAAATTAAAGCAAAAAAGCGCTATATAGCTAAAAAACAAAAATAGCGTATTAAAGCAGTATAGCTATTGCTAGTTGTTTTTTTAAAGTTTAATTAAAACGTGCTAAACGTTTTATTTAAAGTTAATCCTTTTTTTTTAGCTTTAACTAATTAAAATATTAATAGTAAAACTAGTTTATAACTATTTTAGCAGTTTTTAAGTATTTTTTAAGTTTTTAAATATTATTAATATATAAGTATTTTTTTTATTTAATAAAATACTTAATATTATTGTTGTTTTAACAAAAATTTAATATATTTTTAACTTTATAAATGTTTTAATCCGTTTTTATTTCTAGTTATATTTTAATAAGTGTTTTAATAAATATTAGTTTTAGTAAAAAAATATAAAAAATAAAGTAAATTTGTATGTTTTTTAGTAATAATAGTTTATAGTTAATAAGTAAAATAATTTTTTTAATTTTAAAAAGGCTAAGTTTTTTAAATTTTCATTTATTGCTTAGTTGTTTTGTTTTAATTTAAGAAATATTAATGTTTACGTTTTATTTTTATTGTAATAAATAAACTTTGTTTTTTTTTTTAAAGGTTAGTTCTTTAGTTTGTTTTTTGTTATAATATATTAATATTTATTATTATAAAAACTAAAAATGTAGTTATAGTTTAACTTATAACGTTTTAATTTTTGTTATAATAATTTTTGCTTAAAGTGCTATAATTAAAATAGCAAGTGCTTTTATTAATGTTTTTTTTTGTTTTTTAATAATTGCTTATTATTTATAAATAGCTTTATATAAAAATATATTTATATTTTTGTTTATTAATGTATTATATAAAATTTATACCGTTAATAATAGTTTTATTTAATTGTTTTATTAGTAGTTAATATAACTTTATAAATATTGTTTTAATATTTAGTTTAGTTTTTTTGTTTGTTTATTTATTTATAAGTAGTAAACAGTTAAAAACTTTAGTTTAATACTAATAAATTTAAAAAAACTAGTTTTAAACTTAAAAGTAAACAATTTATTTTAGTTTAAAATAATCTTTTTTAGTAGTTTATGCTTATTTAAATATTAGCATATAAAAGCATATATAAGTTATTTAATTATTATATTTTTTTTAAACAGTAAAAAATAAGCATATTTAGTAAATTTATTAATAATAACTTATATTTTATTATATTGTACTTTTATAACTAAATTAATTAATAAAAATAGTGCTATAATAAAATTTTAAGCAATAATATGCTATGCTTATTTAAGTATTTATATAAGTTATAGCAATTTATAAAGCTTATATTAAGTTATTTTAGCTTTATTATAAATATTGCACTTTTTTATAATAGATTTAACTATGTTTTATAGTTTTAAAAAATTGTACTTTTTTTATAATTATTTAACTGTTTTTATTGCTTTTTAATATTTATATAATAAATGTTTATAGAATTTTTTAATAAACTTGTTTTATAAAGATTTTAATAAATAAACTTTATGTTTATATATTAGCTTATTATTTTTTAATTTTTTGTGTTTTTATAGTTATGCTAACTTTTTTAAGTTATAAGTTTATTATAGCTATGTATTTATAAAGTTTTTAAATATAATTTTAACTTTTAAGCGTTTATTTTTTTAAAGATATAGCACTTAAATGTTTTTTTTTAAAACTTTAAATCTTTTTTAACTTTGTTAGCTTAGTATATTTGCTTAAATGTTTTTTTTTTTTTTAATGTAGCATATTTTAAAGTTAAATTTAAAAAAAAAAACTATTTAATTTTTATGTTGTTTAATAATTTTTTGCGTAGTTATAAATTTTGTTAAGTTTTAATAATTTAAATAAATTTTAATTAGCTTTATAGTTTTTATAAAAAATAGTTTTTACTTTTTAAGTATTATAATAATTATAAGCAGTTTTTTGTTATATATAAAGTATTATAATGCTACGTTTTATAGTGCTTTAAAATAATAAACTATTAAGTACTATTTTTTGTTATTTTTTAATTATTTTAAAACTTTTATAATTATATTATTTAAAACATTTATTTTTAGCTTTTTCTTTTTTTGTAAATTAGGTAATTTAACTATAAAGTTAAAAATAACTTTTAGTTTTAGTTTTTTAAAAGCTTTTTAAGCTTCTTTTAAAATTAAAAAGAATTTTTTTTTGTATTTTTTTTTTATATACTTTATAAAATAAAATGTTATTTTTTTAAAGTTTTAAATTAACATTTAAACATAGTTTAAAAATTTTAATGGTTGTTATATGTTTATAATAATAACTAAGTTAAATATTTTTTAGTTTTATATTATATTAATTTTTAATTAT
Organism: Xylaria sp. FL1777; assembly: GCA_022578965.1. Taxonomy (NCBI): domain Eukaryota; kingdom Fungi; phylum Ascomycota; class Sordariomycetes; order Xylariales; family Xylariaceae; genus Xylaria; species Xylaria sp. FL1777. Next base: position 14,736 of record MU400741.1, on the reverse strand, counting down.
TAAATTTATATTTGTTTTAAAGTAATTATAAATCTTAAAAAGTTAATTTTTTATATATGCTATATATACTTTTTTGTATTAAGTTATAATTTTGCTTATTTAAATATTTTTAATACTTAAGTTATGTATTTTTTGTGTTCTTTTAGCGTTTTAAAATACATTAAAATATTATTTAAGTAAATAAATATAAACTTGTTTAAAAACTTCTATAAAATTATTATTATTATATATTAAAAGCTAGCTAGTATATTTTATAGTTTTTGTAATATAACTATATATTTATATAGTTTATGTATTATTTATATAGCAGTTTTTCATTTTTTTTTTTTAGCTATTTTAATAGCATAATATTTATTTAAAATATTAACTGCTATAAACTATTCTATTTAGCTAATGTTTTTTTTTATAATTACTAGCAAAATAAAAAAGTATTTATTTGTAATAATAATTATGTTTAATAGTTAATAGTTAACTATTATTTGCTATATTAGTTTTTTTTTTTTATTAATTAGTTGTTTTTTATTTTTTATTTTAAGTACTAGTACTATAAAGTATTTAACAAATAACTAAAATTTTTTTAAAAATCTTTTTGCTAAATTTTTTTAAATATATTTTTATAAAGCATTTGTTTTATTTAAGCTTATATAATATATTTAATAAAGCTTTAGTTAACATTTTTTTTTAATAAAAATGTAATAATTTTATAAGCTATATTTAAGAAGTTCTTTTTTTTTTTTTTTTTTAAATAGTTTATAAAATTTGTAATATACTTTTAGTATTTTGTTTAGAATTTTTTTTGCGATTTTTTTAATTTTTTTGCTTTGTTTTTTACTTTCTTAATTAATAGTTTTTGCTTTTTATTAAATTAAAAGGTTGCTAGTTTTTAGCTATAATATTTCTAAAATAATGTTATAATTAAATATATTAGTAATATTTAATATAATTTGTTTTTTATGTTTTTATATAAATATATTAAAAAGTTTAGTTTTTTTAAGTATATAACTATTATTATAGCTAAAAGTGCTTTTATTAAATTCTTTAATTTTTTAGGATTTTTGCTTATATTTTTAAAAAATTTTATTTTGTTTTGCTACTTTAAGTAAAATTATGTTAGCTTATATTTTTAAGTTAATTAAAGTATTATACTTTTTTTTTTAATATATAAGTTTAACTTTAAATTAGTTTTATTAATTATTGCATTAAATTTTATGTAAAGCTTTAGTTTTTTTAGCTATTTGCTACTTTTTTAACAAATGTTTATTTTGTTTTTTAATTTTTTTTTGTAGAATATTTAAGTGCTTATTTTATTTTGTATTTTAGATATTATTATGCTTTGTTTTATTTTTGTTTTTAGTTAAGCTTTAAATTGCAGTTTTTAAGCTTTTTTGCTTTTAGCAACTATTTTTTAGTATAGCTATACTTTAATTAGCTAATAATATTTATAGCGGTTATTTTTATATTTTTTTAAAATAGTATTATAAGTGCAGTTAAAATTTTTTTTAAATGTTGCAAATTTTTGTAGATTTTTATAATAAACTATAATTATAACTAATTATTTTAATTTATAAAAGTTCTATATTTTTGTTTTTGCAATTTGTTTAAAAAACTAATTATTTTTTAGTTTATTAAGTAAATATTAACAGCAACAATATATTATATAATAATTTTATAATACTTTATTATGTTTTAAATTTTTTAAGCATAAAATATTATTATTGTTTTTTATTATAGTTTTATTATAGTAATAACTTTTAGCAATTAGTTAAATTGCTAGCTTTAGTTTTTAAAACGTATTAATTTTTGTGCTAACTATTAGTGCTTTTTTATTTTGTTGCATTTAAAGCAGTTTAAGCTATAAAAATACTTTATTTATTTTTATTAGTTTTTTTTTTGTAGTGTTTTTTATAGCTTTTAATTTTATTTATTTTTGCTTTAAAGTTTTATAAGTTTTGTTTTTTTAAGTTTACTTAATAACTAAGTATTTTAATAATTTATAATTAGTTTAATAATTATACTATTTATAGTTATAGTTTTATTTTTTTAAACATAACTTTTTTTTAGGCCACATTTTAAGCTTTAATAGTTTAAAGTTTTTATAGTTTTATAAGTTTGCTAACTATATTAATTTATTACTTTTTATTGTTTACTACTTTTAGTTAAACTATTTTTTTAAGTTATATATTAAATAACTTTAATTATATATATAGCAAATATATTTTTTTGCAATTTGTTTTAATAATTGCAAAGCTTTTAAATAATATTTATATATTTGTTTATTTTAATTTATATAAATAAAGCATTTAGATTTGTTTAGTGTAGCACTTTTGTTTTAACTTAAAATAGCAATTTTATATTTTTGCTTTAAAAACGTATTTTTTAAATTGCTTTATTATTTTTTGTTATTTTAAACTTTTATAACTTATACTTTTTTTTTAAATTAAAAAATCTTTTTCTTTTTATAGCTTTTTTTTCTGTTCTTTTTTTTAAATTAGCATTATTTTTAAAAGTGTTCTTTTTTTTTACAGTTATAATATTTAACTTTAGATATATTTTAAGATTATTGTTTTTAAACTTTACTGATTTGTTTAAATCTTTGTTTAATACTTTCTTAAGTATTTTTTTTTTTGTTTTTTTTAGTTCTTTTAGTTTTAAAGTATTAATTAAATAATTATTAATTAATTATAATAGCTATATTAATATATATATTAATTTTTACTAGTTTATTTATTTTATATAGTTTGTTTTAAACTTAAGTTTTAAGTTTACTATAAAATAAATAAAATAATATAAGCTTAAGCAATCTTAAGATTATTACTAATTGTTTAAATTTTATAGCATAATTTATTGCTGCTTTTATTTGTTTTAAGCAGTAAAATGCTTTTTTTGCGTGTTTTGCTTTTTAAAAATTTTTAAATAGTACTTTTATTTAATTTTTAAACTTAACGTAGTTTTTAAAAATCTTTTTTGTTTTTAGCTTAAAGTTAGTTAACTTGTTAGCTTTTAAAAAATTTTTTAAAATAAGTTAAAACTATTTTAGTACTTTTTTTAATAAAAATTATAAAATAATTATTACTTTTTAGTTTTTTTTTGTAATAGTAATAAAGTGTTATTTTAAATAAAGTTTAACATAAATTAAAAAAGCTTTTATATTTATAAATTTATTATAAAACTTTAAAGCAATAAATTTAAAACTTTTAATGTTTAGCATTTTTAACATTATAAATAATTTTAATAATAAAAGCAGTAGTAGTAATAAAAAGTTAAGTTTTTTATTTTAAATTATTACTTTAAGTATAGCAGTAATAAAAGTAAGCGTTAAGTTTGCTAATAATAATATTAGTATTAATTATAGTATAATTACTTATTTAAAGCTTTAATTTATTATTATAGTAGTAGTTATTACTGCTGTTTTAATTATTATAGCTAATATTTATGCTAGTTTAAAAGTTATAACGCTTAATGTTTAAGCTGCTTTTTAAGTTAAAACAACTAGTTTGTTTTATAGCACTAGTATTAGCGTTAGTTTTTTTTTACTACTATTATTTAACTTTTTTTTTTTTATTATTGCTTTTTTTTTAATAAAAATAGCTAGTAAAAATGCTAAAGTTTATTGTTTTAGTACATTGCTAGTTTTAAAAGTTTTTAAAATTTTTAAACTTAATTTTTAACTTTTTGTTTTTAGTAGCATAACTTAAATTTTAGTTTATTAGTTATTAAGTAAAGTTTACTTATATAATGCTATTTAGCATTTTTATTTTTTAAATATCTTTTTAGTATACTTTTAAAAGTTTATTTTATAAATCGTTTATTACTTAACTTTTTATACTAATATTTATTTTTGTATATTAAGTTCTATTAATTAAAAAGCTATTAAAGTATAACAGACTTATTATATATTAATATAACAAGTTTGCTTTTAAAGTTTTAATTTATAAGTAATAATAAGATTTTTAATAGTAGTTCGTTAAAAAAGTTTTTAAGGTATTTTTACTACTATGCATTAATAGAAGTCTTAAAAGATTAAAAGTAATAAATGTATTAATGCTTAGTAGTTATAAAAAAATTAATAGCTAAAAAACTAAAACTAAATAAGTAACTAAATATAAAAAGTGCATAATTATATAAACAAAAAAAAAATAAAAAAAGTAGTAATTTTTTTTAAATTATTGCAAGTCTAGTAAGCACTAAATTACTATAAGCTTAATAAGCCTTAAATTACTGTAAGCTTAGTAAGCTTTAGATTACTGTAAGCTTAGTAAGCTAGGTAAGTTATTACGTAACTTTAGCTCTAGTTAGCAAAAAAAAAAGTGCAAAATATATATAAAAGCATTAGGCCGCTTTAAAGGCCACCCTTGTGCTAATTTTGTAATAGCTATTTATAAATAATAAACAATTATTAAAAAACAAAAAAAAACATTAATAAAAACATTTATTATTTTAACTATAGTATTTTAAGCAAAAATTATTGCAATAAAAATTAAAACGCTATAAGCTAAACTGCAATTATATTTTTAGTTTTTATAACAATAAATATTAATATATTACAATAAAAAACAAACTAAAGAACTAACTTTTAAAAAAGAAAATAAGGTTTATTTATTATAACAAAAACAAAATATAAACATTAATATTTCTTAAATTAAAATAAAACAACTAAGCAATAAATTAAAATTTAAAAAACTTAGCTTTTTTAAAATTAAAAAAGTTATTTTATTTATTAACTATAAACTATTATTATTAAAAAACATATAAATTTACTTTGTTTTTTATATTTTTTTACTAAAATTAATACTTATTAAAACATTTATTAAAACATAACTAAAAATAAAAATAAATTAAAACATTTATAAAGTTAAAAATATACTAAATTTTTGTTAAAACAATAATAATATTAAGTATTTTATTAAATAAAAAAAATATTTATATGTTAATAATACTTAAAAACTTAAAAAACACTTAAAAACTGCTAAAATAATTATAAACTAGTTTTATTATTAATACTTTAACTAGTTAAAGCTAAAAAAAAAAAATTAACTTTAAATAAAACGTTTAATGCGTTTTAATTAAACTTTAAAAAAATAACTAGTAATAGTTATATTGCTTTAATGTGCTATTTTTGCTTTTTAATTATATAATGCTTTTTTGCTTTAATTTATTTAAGCTTTTTTGAATTATTTAAACTATAAGCTATAGTAATAGCTATTTTTTTTTGCTATAATTTTTTTTATTGCTTAAAACAGCAGATTTTTATACTTATTTTTTTATGCTTTTTTATTAGCAAGTTTAATTCATTTTTTAGCTTTTTGTACTAAAAAGTAAGCTATTATATTTACTTTAAAAACAAATTTCTAGCGTTATAATTTGCTTATTTAGCTATAATACATTTAATATATTAATTAAAGTTAAATTTTAACATTAAACATTTTATGCTATAATAATTGTAGTAAAAACATAAAGCTATTTTAATTAATTTTAGTTTAATAAAAAAAAGCAAAGCAAAGTTTTGTTAAGCTTTTTGTTTAAAACGTAATAAGCAAGGTTTTTTAAAAACTTTATTAAACATAATAAGCATAAAAAACAAAAAACAAAAAATAAAAAAAAAAAACTTATAAAAAAGAAAATATAAAATTATTAAAACAATAATTATAAAAAAAAAATAATGTTATAAAATAAAGCTAACTAAGCTAGTTAAAAACTAAGTATAAAAAAAGCATATATAAAAAAAATCTTATTTGTTAAAAAAATATATATTTAAATTATTATAAGGGTTTAATATATAAACTTAATAAACTTAAGTATTAAATTTATTAAGCTTTAAACTTAATAAACTTAAGCGTTAAATTTATTAAGCTTTAAACTTAAAATAATATAGCATTAAGTTTATTAAAAAAAGCAACATTTATAAATTATTACTACTGTTTTTTTTGTTTATATAATTATGCATTTTTTATATTTAATTATTTATTTAGTTCTTAGTTTATTAGTTATTAATTTTTTATAACTGCTAAGCATTAATATACTTATTACTTTTAATTTTTTAAGACCTTTATTAATGCATAGTAATAAAAGTACCTTAAAAACCTCTTTAATGGATTACTGTTAAGAATTCTATTATTACTTGCAAATTAAGACTTTAAAAGCAAACCTATTATATTAATATATAATAGGTCCGTTATAATTTTATTATATTATACTTTTATAACTAAATTAATTAATAGAAATAATGCTATAATAAAATCTTAAGCAATAATATATTATGTTTGTTTAAGTATTTATATAAGTTATAGCAGTTTATAAAGCTTATATTAAGCTGCTTTAGCTTTATTATAAATATTGCACTTTTTTATAATAGCTTTAACTATGTTTTATAGTTTTAAAAAATTATATTTTTTTTATAGTTGTTTAACTGTTTTTGTTGTTTTTTAGTGTTTATATAATAAATATTTATAGAACTTTTTAATAAACTTATTTTGTAAAAATTCTAGTAAATAAACCTTGCGTTTATATATTAGCTTATTTTTTTTTAATTTTTTATGTTTTTATAGTTTTGCTAACTTTTCTAAGTTATAAGCTTATTATAGCTATATATTTATAAGGTTTTTAAATATAACTTTAACTTTTAAGCTTTTATTTTTTTAAGAATATAATATTTAAATGTTTTTTTTTAAAACTTTAAATCTTTTTTAACTTTATTAGCTAAATATGTTTGCTTAAATGTTTTTTTTTTTTTTAATGTAGCATATTTTAAAGTTAAATTTAAAAAAAAAAACTATTTAATTTTTATATTATTTAGTAATTTTTTATATAGTTATAAATTTTATTAAGTTTTAATAATTTAAATAGATTTTAATTAGCTTTATAGTTTTTATAAAAAATAGTTTTTATTTTTTAAGTGCTATAATAATTATAAGCAGTTTTTTGTTATATATAAGGTATTATAATACTACGTTTTATAGTGCTTTAAAATATTAAGCTATTAAGTGCTATTTTTTGTTGTTTTTTAGTTATTTTAAAACTTTTACAATTATATTATTTAAAGTATTTATTTTTAGCTTTTTTTTTTTTTGTAGATTAAGTAGTTTAACTATAAAATTAAAAGTAACTTTTAGTTTTAGTTTTTTAAAAGCTTTTTAAGCTTCTTTTAAAATTAAAAAAGATTTTTTTTTGTATTTTTTCTTTATATACTTTATAAAATAAAACGCTATTTTTTTAAAGTTTTAAATTAACATTTAAACATAGTTTAAAAATTTTAATGCTTGTTATATATTTATAATAATAGCTAAATTAAATATTTTTTAGTTTTATACTATGTTAATTTTTAATTATTAAATTTATATTTGTTTTAAAGTAATTATAAATCTTAAAAAATTAATTTTTTATATATACTATATATATTTTTTTATATTAAGTTGTAATTTTGCTTGTTTAAGTATTTTTAATACTTAAGTTATATGTTTTTTATGTTTTTTTAGTGTTTTAAAGTAAATTAAAATATTATTTAAATAAATAAATACAAATTTATTTAAAAACTTTTGTAAAATTATTATTATTATATATTAAAAGCTAGCTAGTATGTTTTATAGTTTTTATAACATAATTATATACTTATATAATCTATATACTGTTTATATAGCGGTTTTTTATTTTTTTTTTTTAGCTATTTTAATAGCATAATATTTATTTAAAATATTAACTACTATAAACTATTTTATTTAACTAATGTTTTTTTTTATAGTTATTAATAAAATAAGAAAATATTTATTTATAATAGTAATTATGTTTAATAATTAATAATTAATTATTACTTATTATATTAGTTTTTTTTTTTATTAATTAGTAATTTTTTATTTTTTATTTTAAGTATTAGTACTATAAAATATTTAGCAAATAACTAAGATTTTCTTAAGAATTTTTTTACTAGATTTTTTTAAATATATTTTTATAAAACGTTTGTTTTGTTTAAGCTTATATAGTATACTTAATAAAGCTTTAATTAACATTTTTTTTAATAAAAATGTAGTAGTTTTATAAGCTATATTTAAAAAGTTCTTTTTTTTTTTTTTTTTTAAATAGTTTGTAAAATTTATAATATACTTTTAGTATTTTGTTTAAAATTTCTTTTGCGATTTTTTTAATTTTTTTGCTTTATTTTTTGCTTTTTTAATTAATAGTTTTTGCTTTTTATTAAATTAAAAAGTTACTAAGTTTTAGCTATAATATTTCTAAAATAATATTATAATTAAATATATTAGCAATATTTAATATAATTTGCTTTTTATGTTTTTATATAAATATATTAAAAAGTTTAGTTTTTTTAAGTATATAATTATTATTATAGCTAAAAGTGCTTTTATTAAATCTTTTAATTTTTTAAGATCTTTGCTTATATTTTTAAAAAATTTTATTTTGTTTTATTATTTTAAGTAAAATTATATTAGCTTATGCTTTTAAATTAATTAAAATGTTATACTTTTTTTTTTAATATATAAGTTTAACTTTAAATTAATTTTTTTAGTTATTATATTAAACTTTACGTAAAGCTTTAGTTTTTTTAGCTATTTGCTGCTTTTTTAATAAATGCTTATTTTATTTTTTAATTTTTTTTTATAAAATATTTAAATGCTTGTTTTATTTAGTACTTTAAATGTTATTATACTTTGTTTTATTTTTGCTTTTAAGCAAGCTTTAAATTATAATTTTTAAGCTTTTTTACTTTTAGTAACTATTTTTTAATATAATTATACTTTAATTAATTAATAATATTTATAGTAGTTATTTTTATATTTTTTTAAAATAGTATTATAAATATAATTAAAATTTTTTTTAAATGTTATAAATCTTTATAAATTTTTATAATAAACTATAGTTATAATTAATTATTTTAATTTATAAAAGTTTTATATTTTTATTTTTGCAATTTGTTTAAAAAACTAATTATTTTTTAGTTTATTAAATAAATATTAATAATAATAATATACTATATAATAATTTTATAATACTTTATTATATTTTAAATTTTTTAAGCATAAAATATTGTTATTGTTTTTTATTATAGTTTTATTATAGTAATAATTTTTAGCAATTAGTTAAATTACTAGCTTTAGTTTTTAAAACATATTAATTTTTATATTAATTATTAATGCTTTTTTGTTTTATTATATTTAAAGCAGTTTAAACTATAAAAATATTTTGTTTATTTTTATTAGTTTTTTTTTTATAATGTTTTTTATAGCTTTTAATTTTATTTATTTTTGTTTTAAAATTTTATAAGTTTTATTTTTTTAAGTTTATTTAGCAACTAAATATTTTAATAGTTTATAATTAGTTTAATAACTATACTATTTATAGTTATAGTTTTATTTTTTTAAATATAACTTTTTTTTAAGCTATATTTTAAGCTTTAATAGTTTAAAGTTTTTATAGTTTTATAAGTTTATTAACTATATTAATTTATTACTTTTTATTATTTATTACTTTTAGTTAAACTATTTTTTTAAATTATATATTAAATAACTTTAATTGTTTATATAGCAAATATATTTTTTTGTAATTTGTTTTAATAACTATAAAACTTTTAAATAATATTTATATGTTTATTTATTTTAACTTATATAAATAAAGCATTTAGTTTTATTTAGTATAATATTTTTGTTTTAATTTAAAACAGCAATTTTATATTTTTGCTTTAAAAACATATTTTTTAAATTGCTTTATTATTTTTTATTATTTTAAATTTTTATAACTTATATTTTTTTTTTAAGTTAAAAAATTTTTTCTTTTTTATAGCTTTTTTTTCTGTTTTTTTTTTAAATTAGCATGATTTTTAAAAGTGTTTTTTTTTTTTATAGTTATAATATTTAACTTTAAACATATTTTAAGCTTATTATTTTTAAACTTTATTAATTTGCTTAAATTTTTATTTAATACTTTTTTAAATATTTTTTTTTTTATTTTTTTTAGTTTTTTTAGTTTTAAAGTACTAATTAAATAATTATTAATTAATTATAATAGCTATATTAATATACGTATTAATTTTTGCTAGTTTATTTATTTTATATAGTTTGTTTTAAACTTAAGTTTTAAGTTTACTATAAAATAAATAAAATAATATAAGCTTAAGTAATTTTAAAATTGCTATTAATTATTTAAATTTTATAGTATAATTTATTGCTATTTTTGTTTATTTTAAGTAATAAAATGCTTTTTTTACGTATTTTGCTTTTTAAGTATTTTTAAATAATGTTTTTATTTAATTTTTAAATTTAATATAGTTTTTAAATATTTTTTTTGTTTTTAGCTTAAAGTTAATTAATTTATTAGCTTTTAAAAAATTCTTTAAAATAAGTTAAAACTATTTTAGTATTTTTTTTAATAAAAATTATAAAATAGTTATTATTTTTTGATTTTTTTTTATAATAGTAATAAAATGCTATTTTAAATAAAGTTTAGCATAAATTAAAAAAGCTTTTATATTTATAAATCTATTATAAAGCTTTAAAGCAATAAGTTTAAAACTTTTAATGTTTAGCATTTTTAACATTATAAATAATTTTAATAATAAAAGCAATAATAATAATAAAAAGTTAAGTTTTTTATTTTAAGTTATTACTTTAAATATAATAATAATAAAAATAAGCATTAAGTTTACTAATAATAATATTAATATTAATTATAATATAATTACTTATTTAAAGCTTTAATTTATTATTATAATAGCTATTATTATTATTGCTTTAATTATTATAGCTAATATTTATATTAGTTTAAAAGTTATAATGTTTAATATTTAAATTATTTTTTAAGTTAAAGCAATTAGTTTGCTTTATAGCATTAATATTAATCTTAGTTCTTTTTTATTACTATTATTTAACTTTTTTTTTTTTACTACTGCTTTTTTTTTAATAAAAATAGCTAATAAAAGTATTAAAATTTGTTGTTTTAATATATTGCTAGTTTTAAAAGTTTTTAAAATTTTTAAATTTAATTTTTAATTTTTTGTTTTTAATAATATAACTTAAATTTAGTTTATTAGTTATTAAGTAAAGTTTACTTATATAATGCTATTTAGCATTTTTGTTTTTTAAATATTTTTTTAGTATATTTTTAAAAGTTTATTTTATAAATTATTTATTATTTAACTTTTTATATTAATATTTATTTTTATATATTAAGTTTTATTAATTAAAAAGCTATTAAAATATAATAAACTTATTATATATTAATATAATAAGTTTATTTTTAAAGTTTTAATTTGCAAGTAATAATAAAATCTTTAATAGTAGTTTATTAAAGAAGTTTTTAAAGTACTTTTATTACTATATATTAATAAAAGTTTTAAAAAATTAAAAGTAATAAATATATTAATGCTTAGCAATTATAAAAAATTAATAACTAAAAAGCTAAAAATTAAATAAATAACTAAATATAAAAAATGCATAATTATATAAACAAAAAAAACAGTAATAATAATTTATAAACGTTGCTTTTTTTAATAAACTTAATGTTATATTATTTTAAGTTTAAAGCTTAATAAACTTAACGCTTAAATTTATTAAGTTTAAAGCTTAATAAACTTAACGCTTAAATTTATTAAGTTTATGCATTAAACCCTTATAGTGGTTTAAATACTTATTTTTTTAACAAATAGAACTTTTTCCGCGCATGCCTTTTTTACACCTAGCTTTTAACCGGCCTAGTTAGCCCATTTCGTAATAGCTAGCTATTTATGCTATTTATATTATTTTTTTTGCTATAAGTTTTTTTAAGCTTTTTTTAATATAAAATAGCAATACAATAAATCTTTAAGATTTATAAAAAGCAAAGTTTGTTTTGTTTATTTTAAGTAATATAATTACATTTATATTTTTTTAAACTTTTAAAAAAACGCTTTATTTAAAATATTTCTTTAATAATATTTAATAATATTTGCTAATAATAAGCTATATAGCAACAAAATACTTTATTATTATTATGTTTTTTTTTAGCAAAGTTAATTTTATTTTTGTAATATATTTGCATGCTTTTTTTATAGTTATTTTAATATTTTATAAAAGTTTAAGCTAAAGTTATATATTTATTTTTAAAAGTTTTATTTTTAATAAATTGTTTTTTATAGTAAACTTAGTAAAAATATTTCTAGTAAAATATTCTGCTTTTTTTTTGCTTTTATTATAACTTTTCTTTTTTTAATAAAAAGTAGTGCTTTTATAATGCTTTTTTATTTATATTAATTAATAACTTTTATAAGTTTTTTATTACTTTTTATATTATTTATTTTTTTTTTAGTATTTTTTTTTAGCTTTTTTTATTATTATAAAAAACTAGCGTTAAATAACTTTTATGTTTTTTATGTTAAATAACTTTTAGAAATTTTTTTATGCTTATATATATTTAGTTGTTTATTAAAGCGCTAATTTGCTATGCTTACGTTTTTTTGTTTTTATAATTTAAACGCATTTTAATATTAATATTATTAGTGCTTTAGCTACTATTTTTACTTTTTTTTATGTTATAGCTTTTTTAATGTTTAATAATAGTTTTACTTTAACTTTTGTTAAATTTTTAAGTTTTTTTAGGTTTTTTTTTTAATAAAAACTTTAAAAAACTTTATAAAAAGTTTAAATAGTTTTTTTTATAGTAATATAATTTATATTAATTAATAATTAAATAAAGTTTTTAACTTTTTAGCTATTTAACTTTTAATAAATAATATATTTAAAAATAATATATTTATAACGTGTTTTGTTTTATAAGTTATTTTATTTAACATTTTTATAAAGCATATATTTGCTTTAATTACTTAGTTTAAAATTTATTGTTTTTTATAAAAAGTAATAGTTTTAAGTTTTTAGTTTAAGTGTTTTATGTTTAAGTGTTTTATTATTAAGCAGTTTTTTAGTAATATTAATATTATAATATATTTTATTACTACGTTTATATTTAATATTTAATAATAATTTAATATTTTATATTTATTAACATTTAGTTATATAAAATTTTAGTAATATATAAAAGTTTTTTTTTTTATTACTAAGTTGCTTTATATTTTAATATATATTATTATTTTAAGTTTATTTAACTTTTTTATGTTTTAAATATTAATTAGTTTATAGTTTTTATATTTTTAGTAAGTTTATATTTTTTTGTTTTTTTTTTTGTTTATTTATAATTTAATAATTATAGCAACGTTTATTTTTTTATTTTAACATTTTTATAAAAATACTAAATAGTTATTTACTTTATATTTTATGTTTTAAGCTACTACTTTAATTAACTATATAATTATAATTAACTTTATTTTTTAATATTATTTAGTTATATATTTATATTGCTTTTTATTTTATTACTATTAAGCTTTAAAAGTTTTTTAAAAGTTTTATAAATTAACTTTATTTTTAGCTTTTTTAATATATTAATAAGTTTAATAATATTATTTTTAGTTAATATTTTTACTAACTTATTAACTATTAATAATAGTACTAATATAATTATAAAAAAAACAGCAGTAATTTTATTTTTTATTTTTTTGTTATTAGTTTTGCTAAAAGTAATTTTTAATAATATAGTTTTTAAAAATAATATAGCTTTAATACTTAATTTTTTTAGAACTAGTAAAACTTTTTTTTTGTTTTTGTTGCTTTATTATTTTAGTAGCTTTATTAGTATAGCTTTTTTTTTAGTAGCTATAGTAATAAGCAGCATGTTTTGATTATTATAGTTTATATTGCTTGCTTATTTAATTGCTTTAATTTAAGCTAATAAAAGTAAAATTATTTTGCTGTTAATTTTATATAGTTTATATAAATAGTTCTTATAATTTGCTAAATAAAAGCTATAATAATTAATATACTTTAATATAGTTATATAGTTGCTATTATTTATAAGTTTATAAATATTTAGTTTAATACTATAGTTTTTACATAAAAGTTTTTTATTATAAAACTTAATAATATAATAGCTTTAATATTTAAAGTTATAATAAATAGTTTATGCTTATTTTTTTTTTTTTAAAAAGCTTATTAACTAAAAATAGCTTAAACTTTTTAATAAGTTTTTTAAAAGCTATTATTTAAGTAGCTTTTTTAGTTAATAAATCTATTTTTTTATAAAAAATATAAACGTTTATTAAAGTTAAGTTTATTTAAACTTTAATTTTTTTTACTATTATTTTTTAAGTAATAAGCTATTATGAAATAAGCTAATTAAGCCGGTTAAAAAGCCAGGTATAAAAAAAACATGCGCAAAAAAAGTCTTATTTATTAAAAAAATATGTATTAAAACCACTATAAAGGTTTAATGCATAAATTCAATAAACTTAAGCATTAAGTTTATTAAGCTTTAAACTTAATAAACTTAAGCGTTAAGTTTATTAAGCTTTAAACTTAAAATAATATAGCGTTAAATTTATTAATAAAAGCAACGTTTATAAATTATTATTATTGTTTTTTTTGTTTATATAATTATGTATTTTTTATATTTAGTTATTTATTTAGTTTTTAGCTTTTTAGCTATTAATTTTTTATAACTGCTAAGTACTAATATATTTATTATTTTTAATTCTTTAAAACTTTTATTAATATATAGTAATAAAAGTACTTTAAAAACTTTTTTAATAAATTATTATTAAAAATTTTATTATTACTTATAAATTAAAACTTTAAAAGTAAACTTGTTATATTAATATATAATAAGTTTATTATATTTTAATAGCTTTTTAATTAATAAAACTTAATATAT
>MU400740.1:0-62111 GCA_022578965.1 Xylaria sp. FL1777 | reverse complement strand
AATTAATATAAAAAATAATAAAAACTTTATATAAAATGTTTTTATTATATTTAATTAATTAGCTATTATAAGCTTTTATATTGCTTTAATTTATAATAATATAAAATAATCTTTTTAAATATATTAAAATAAATAGCATACTTTTTTTTTTATTAAGTAAAATATTATTAAATATACTTATAAAATATATATTAATAATAATACTAAAAAACGCATTAATAGTTATATTACATTATATAATTTTTTTAATATGCTAAATCTATTAATAAAAAAAAAGCAATAATTTATTAATATTAAAATTAATAAATTTAATATTAAAGTTATTTAATTAATTAAAGTTTTAATATAATAAAATATACTAAGTTTAATTAATAAAAATAAGCTATTTATTAAAAGTAATAAAAAATAGCAATTATATATTTTTTATTATAAAAAGGGAATTAATAAGAACGCATAAAGAATTAATAAAAATGCATGATTTTAAGAATGCATAAACGTTTTATTAATTAACCTAAAATTTTAGCCTATAGTACTTTTAGCTGCAATAGCTTTATTTATTTCACTTTTTTAGCTTATTAAAACCTAGTTAGTTTATTTTACTTATAACTAGGGCTATATTTATAGCTAGCTATTAAAGGGGTTATATAGCTAGCTATTAAAAAAGCTATATAACTAGCTATTAAAGGGTTTATATAGCTATAGCTATTTAAAAGAGTTTATATAGCTATAGCTATAGTTATTAATATTAAATATAAAAGATTATATTTTAAGCTAAAATTACTTAATTAATAAATATTTAAAAGTAAACTTATGTTAAAAAAACAAAGGCCTTTATATAAAGCTTATATAACTAACTAGTTATATTTATATAATAAAAATAACATATAATTAATATAACTAATAAACTTAATGTTATATATTATTATTTATATTTAATAATTAAAAGTTTTATTGCTATTTTTAATTATTATTAAATAAGCTATTAGCTTAATTAAATAATTAGTATATGAAAATTAGCTAATTAAAACGCAAAAATTGCGTTAAAACATTTAAATAATTTTTATTTATAAAACAAAAAACTTAAAAGCAAAGCAATTAGCTTAAACTTATAAAATTATATTACTTGAAACTTAAATATAAAAATATTATAACTAAAGCAACTTATAATGCTTAAAGTTAAAAACTATTTAAAAATAATAATAATATTAGCATTTTTTATAAAGTTTTTATTAATAATTAATTATAAAACTATAAACTTAAAACCTTTATAAAATATAATAAAAATAACTATTTTTAAATAAATTACATATAATATTAATTTAAATAATTATAATATAAAAATATATAAATATATTAATTAAGTTAAAACTATTAACGAATTAAAAAACTAAATTTTTAAAACAATATTTTAAAACTATAAAAATATAATGCTAAAACTTATAAATATATTTAATATATAATATAATAAGCTTTATACTATTAAAGCATACTTAAAAAAAAGCTTTATATATTAAGTAAAGTTAAACTATACATTATTTATTAATAATAATAGAAAATAACTATTAAAAAATCTAAAGATTTAAGCAATAAAATAAAAAAAGAGCTAGCTTTACTTATAAAACATAAAGCTATAAATTTTATTAAATTATATAATATAACTATTAACTTAGAAAAAGCATTAAAAAAAAGATACTAAAAATAAATAATAGCATTTTAATAAATTAATTAATAAAAAATTAAAAATAAAACTTTTAATTATATTATAATTATAATAAACTTATAAAATAAAGCAAGCATTAAGCTATTAATTTAAAGCAAGCTACTTAAAAAAAAACCTTATAAAAAAAGCTTTTATACTTTTAGAAATATAAAAAAAATAAATAATATAATTAAAGCAAAAAAGCTTTTTAGTTACTAAAAATTAGCAAAAAAAAGTTAAAGCAGCTTTTATAGCAAAAAATTATAAAAACATAAAAAAAACATAAAGCTTAAGCGTTTTTAAGCAAATATTAATAATAAAAACATAAATTATAAGCTATATATTTAAAACTACTTATTAAATAAATATTAGTATGCTTGTTTAAAAATAGCAAGCAAAAACTTTATATTTAATAAAACGGTTTAAAAAATAGTTTTATAAATATTAAAGTTTAACTTAAAACTTTTAAAAAAAATTAAGCAAATTTAAAAAAAAAACAAAACAAAAAAAAGCTAAACTAAATATTAACTAAGTATTAAAAAAACTAGCTTAAACTATATTTATAACTAAAAATAAAACTAAAATAATATATAAACTTAAAAACTTTATAATTTTAAACTTAAGCGTTATAATATATATATTTAATAAAATTAGCAAATTTTTAAACTTTAAAAAAGCTAACTTAAATAATCTAATATATATAAAAAATAAAGTTATTTTAATTAAAAGATTTAAAAAAATAAACATATATATTTAAGAACTAAAAAAACTAAAAGTTTTTTAGTTATATAATATAGCATTTTGCTTTATAATAATTATTAATTTAATATTACTTTAAGTTTTTAATTAATTAAAATATTAATAAAATAATAAATTATTTATAAACTTTTTATAATAAAAAAATAAATTAATTTTATATTGCTTATAAAATTAATTTAATTAATTTATTATAAAATATTTTTTATTATTACTTAAAAAATATGCTTTTTATATATAAAAAAGCTAATTTTATAAAAAGGTTTATTTAAATAGCACTTTTAAATAAGCTATTTAAAACTTAAAGCAATATAATACTTAATAACTTTATTTTAAAAAGTAAAAATTTGCTAAGCTTTTATTACAAAATTAGCATAAAGGTGGCTTTTAAAGCAGCTTAATGCGTTTATATATATATTGCACCTTTTTTTTATTAAAGCTAAATTATGTAATAACTTATTTAGCTTATTAAGCTTATAGTAATTTAAAGCTATAATAGACTTGTTATACATTAATATAACGGGTTTGCCTTTAAGGTTTTAATTTGCAGGTAATAATAGGATCTTTAACGGTAGTCCGTTAGAAAGGTTTTTAGGGTACTTTTATTACTATGCATTAATAAAGGTTTTAAAAGATTAAAAGTAATAAGTATATTAGTGCTTAGCAGTTATAAAAAATTAATAGCTAAAAAGCTAAAAACTAAATAAATAACTAAATATAAGAAATATATAATTATATAAACAAAAAAAATAATAGTAATAATTTATAAACGTTGCTTTTTTTAATAAACTTAACGCTATATTGTTTTAAGTTTAAAGCTTAATAAACTTAACGCTTAAGTTTATTAAGTTTAAAGCTTAATAAACTTAACGCTTAAGTTTATTAAGTTTATGCATTAAACCTTTATAGTAGTTTAAATATATATTTTTTTAACAAATAAAACTTTTTTTGCGCATGTTTTTTTATATTTGGCCTTTTAACTAGCTTAATTAGTTTATTTTGTAATATTATTTTTTTTTTTTTATAATTATTGTTCTAATAATTCTATATTTTTTTTTTTGTAAGTTTTCTTTTTTTATTTTTTGTTTTTTGTTTTTTGTGCTTATTATATTTAGTAAGGTTTTTAAAAAACTTTGCTTATTGCATTTTAAACAAAAAGCTTAATAAAACTTTGCTTTGCTTTTTTTTATTAAACTAAAATTAATTAAAATAGCTTTATACTTTTGCTGCAATTATTATAGCACAAAATGTTTAATATTAAAATTTAACTTTAATTAATATATTAAATATGTTATAACTAAACAAACAAATTATAATGCTAAAAGTTTGTTTTTAAAGCAAATATAATAGCTTACTTTTTAGTATAAAAAGCTAAAAAATAAATTAAACTTGCTAATAAAAAAGCATAAAAAAATAAATACAAAAATCTACTGTTTTAAGCAACAAAAAAAATTATAGCAAAAAAAAATAATTATTGCTATAACTTATAGTTTAAATAATTTAAAAAAGCTTAAGCAAATTAAAGCAAAAAAGCGTTATATAGCTAAAAAACAAAAATAACACATTAAAGCAATATAGCTATTACTAATTATACTTCTAAAGTTTAATTAAAACGTGCTAAATGTTTTATTTAAAGTTAATCTTTTTTTTTTAGCTTTAACTAGTTAAAATATTAATAATAAAACTAGTTTATAATTATTTTAGCAGTTTTTAAATATTTTTTAAGTTCTTAAATATTATTAGCATATAAATATTTTTTTTATTTAATAAAATACTTAATATTATTATTGTTTTAACAAAAATTTAATATATTTTTAACTTTATAAATGTTTTAATTTGTTTTTATTTTTAGTTATATTTTAATAAATGTTTTAATAAGTACTAGTTTTAATAAAAAAATGTAAAAAATAAGGTAAATTTGCATGTTTTTTAATAATAACAGTTTATAATTAATAAATAAAATAATTTCTTTAATTTTAAAAAAGCTAAGTTTTTTAAATTTTAATTTATTGCTTAGTTGTTTTGTTTTAATTTAAAAAATATTAATGTTTATATTTTGTTTTTATTATAGCAAGTAAACTTTGTTTTTTTTTTTTAAAAGTTAATTCTTTAGTTTGTTTTTTGTTATAATATATTAACATTTGTTGTTATAAAAACTAAAAACATAATTATAGTTTAGCTTATAGCGTTTTAATTTTTATTGCAATAGTTTTTGCTTAAAGTACTATAGTTAAAATAGCAAATGTTTTTATTAATGTTTTTTTTTTGTTTTTTAATAATTGTTTGCTATTTATAAATAGCTTTATATAAAAATATATTTATATTTTTGTTTATTAATATATTATATAAAAGGCCTGATAGCATAGTGGCATATGCTTAGCTACTTTTTTTAAAGTTATAAGTTTAAGTTTTGCTTAGTTTACAGTTGCTTTGCTTTAAAGCAAAAGTTAGTTTGTTTTTAGCTTAGTTTAAATTGCATGCTTGCTGCACTAAAAGCATAAAAATTAAAAGTTAAATAGCTAAGCTAAAAGTTTAAAAACTTTGCTTTTTTACTAGTGCAGCAACATAAATAACTAACTTAGTATACTAGCTACTATAAAAACAAGCAGCTTTAACTTTTGCTGCTAACGTTATATAAACATTAATTTTTCTATATAGCAAACAGCTCGTATTTTTAGCGTAATTAAAACTTAAAGCTTATTGCTTAGTGCTAAGCAATTTATAAAAAATATAGCGCTATATAATACTTAAAATCTATTTAATACTATGTTATTTATAGCTTGCAAAACTTAAAGCTAGCAAAAAAGCGCTTTTATTACTAATTAACAGAAAACCTTTTTGTTAGCGCGCTAATTTTTATACTTTTATATTACAAAGCAAAAGCGTTGCTAACTTAGCGTACAAAATTTAAAGCAAAATATTATATAAAAAAAGCGGCAAATTAATAAAATCTATAGTAAAACCGTTGTATACTTTGCATGTATAGGTGGTTTTTGCCCTAAAAAAGGTTTCTACTTGTATAAAGTTTTACTAAATAGCTACTAGCATAGCTAATAGGCCGTTTATTTAAGTAATACAAATTATTATATTATATAAAATTTATACTATTAATAATAGTTTTATTTAATTGTTTTGCTAATAATTAATATAACTTTATAAATATTATTTTAGTATTTAGTTTAGTTTTTTTGTTTGTTTATTTGTTTATAAATAATAAGCAGTTAAAAACTTTAGTTTAATACTAATAAGTTTAAAAAAACTAGTTTTAAACTTAAAAGTAAACAATTTATTTTAGTTTAAAATAATTTTTTTTAATAGCTTATATTTATTTAAATATTAGCATATAAAAGCATATATAAGTTATTTAGCTATTATATTTTCTTTAAATAATAAAAAGTAAGCATACTTAATAAGTTTATTAATAATAACTTATATTTTATTATATTATATTTTTATAACTAAATTAATTAATAAAAGTAATACTATAATAAAGTTTTAAGCAATAGTATACTATGCTTATTTAAATATTTATATAAGTTATAACAATTTATAAAGCTTATATTAAGCTATTTTAGCTTTATTATAAATATTGCATTTTTTTATAATAGTTTTAACTATGTTTTATAGTTTTAAAAAATCATATTTTTTTTATAGTTGTTTAACTATTTTTATTGTTTTTTAGTGTTTATATAATAAATATTTATAAAACTTTTTAATAAACTTATTTTATAAAAATTTTAATAAGTAAACTTTATATTTATATATTAGCTTGTTATTCTTTAATTTTTTATACTTTTATAGCTATACTAACTTTTTTAAGTTATAAGCTTATTATAGCTATATATTTATAAAGTTTTTAAGTATAACTTTAACTTTTAAGCTTTTATTTTTTTAAGAATATAATACTTAAATGTTTTTTTTTAAAACTTTAAATCTTTTTTAATTTTATTTACTAAGTATATTTATTTAAATATTTTTTTTTTTTTTAATATAACATATTTTAAAGTTAAATTTAAAAAAAAAAACCATTTAATTTTTATGTTGTTTAGTAATTTTTTATATAATTATAAATTTTATTAAGTTTTAATAATCTAAATAAATTTTAATTAGCTTTATAGTTTTTATAAAAAACGGTTTTTATTTTTTAAGTGCTATAATAATTATAAGCAGTTTTTTATTATATATAAAATATTATAATATTATATTTTATAATGCTTTAAAGTAATAAGCTACTAAGTGCTATTTTTTGTTGTTTTTTAGTTGTTTTAAAACTTTTGTAATTATATTATTTAAAGCATTTATTTTTAGCTTTTTCTTTTTTTATAAATTAAATACTTTAATTATAAAGTTAAAAATAACTTTTAGTTTTAATTTTTTAAAAGCTTTTTAAGCTTTTTTTAAAATTAAAAAAGATTTCTTTTTATATTTTTTTTTTGTATACTTTATAAAGTAAAATGCTATTTTCTTAAAGTCTTAAATTAACATTTAAACATAGTTTAAAAATTTTAATGCTTATTATATATTTATAACAGTAGCTAAATTAAATATTTTTTAGTTTTATATTATATTAATTTTTAACTATTAAATTTATATTTGTTTTAAAATAATTATAAATTTTAAAAAGTTAATTTTTTATATATGCTATATATATTTTTTTATGTTAAGTTATAATTTTGCTTGTTTAAGTATTTTTAATACTTAAGTTATATATTTTTTATGTTTTTTTAATATTTTAAAGTACATTAAAATATTATTTAAATAAATAAACACAAATTTATTTAAAAACTTCTATAAAATTATTATTATTATATATTAAACGCTAGCTAATACATTTTATAGTTTTTATAGTATAACTATATATTTATATAATTTATATATTGTTTATATAGCAGTTTTTTATTTTATTTTTTTAGCTATTTTATTAGCATAATATTTATTTAAAATATTAACTACTATAAACTATTTTGCTTAACTAATGTTTTTTTTATAATTACTAGCAAAATAAAAGAATATTTATTTATAATAATAATTATGTTTAATAGTTAATAATTAATTATTATTTGCTATATTAGTTTTTTTTTTTTATTAATTAGTTCTTTTTTATTTTTTATTTTAAGTATTAATACTATAAAGTATTTAACAAATAACTAAAATTTTTTTAAAAATCTTTTTGCTAGATTTTTTTAAATCTATTTTTATAAAGCGTTTGTTTTATTTAAGCTTATATAGTATATTTAATAAAGCTTTAATTAATATTTTTTCTTAATAAAAATATAGTAGTTTTATAAGCTATATTTAAAAAGTTTTTCTTTTTTTTTTTTTTTAAATAGTTTATAAAATTTATAATATACTTTTAATATTTTATTTAGGATTTTTTTTGCAATTTTTTTGATTTTTTTGCTTTGTTTTTTACTTTTTTAATTAATAGTTTTTTCTTTTTTTTAAATTAAAAGGTTGCTAGTTTTTAGCTATAATATTTTTAAAATAATATTATAATTAAATATATTAGCAATATTTAATATAATTTGCTTTTTATATTTTTATATAAATATATTAAAAAGTTTAGTTTTTTTAAGTATATAATTATTATTATAGCTAGAAATATTTTTATTAAATCTTTTAATTTTTTAAGATTTTTGCTTATATTTTTAAAAAATTTTATTTTATTTTGCTACTTTAAATAAAATTATGTTAACTTATGCTTTTAAGTTAATTAAAGTGTTATACTTTTTTTTTTAATATATAAGTTTAACTTTAAATTAGTTTTATTAATTATTATATTAAACTTTATATAAAGCTTTAGTTTTTTTAGCTATTTGCTGCTTTTTTAGCAAGTATTTATTTTGTTTTTTAAATTTTTTTTATAAAATATTTAAATGCTTGTTTTTTTTAGTACTTTAAATATTATTATATTTTATTTTATTTTTGCTTTTAATTAAGCTTTAAATTATAGTTTTTAAGCTTTTTTGCTTTTAGCAACTATTTTTTAGTATAATTATGCTTTAATTAACTAGTAATATTTA
Source organism: Xylaria sp. FL1777 (assembly GCA_022578965.1). Lineage (NCBI taxonomy): Eukaryota > Fungi > Ascomycota > Sordariomycetes > Xylariales > Xylariaceae > Xylaria > Xylaria sp. FL1777. The sequence goes on along the minus strand of MU400740.1, from coordinate 53,633 downwards.
TAGCAGTAATTTTTATATTTTTTTAAAATACTATTATAAGTATAATTAGAATTTTTTTTAAATGTTGCAAATTTTTGTAGATTTTTATAATAAACTATAGTTATAACTAATTATTTTAATTTATAAAAGTTCTATATTTTTGTTTTTATAATTTGTTTAAAAAACTAATTGTTTTTTAGTTTATTAAATAAATATTAATAATAACAATATATTATATAACAATTTTATAATACTTTATTATGTTTTAGATTTTTTAAGCATAAAATATTATTATTATTTTTTATTATAGTTTTATTATAATAATAACTTTTAGCAATTAGTTAAATTACTAGTTTTAGTTTTTAAAACATATTAATTTTTGTGTTAACTATTAGTACTTTTTTGTTTTGTTATATTTAAAGCAGTTTAAGCTATAAAAATACTTTGTTTATTTTTATTAGTTTTTTTTTTGTAGTATTTTTTATAGCTTTTAATTTTATTTGTTTTTGCTTTAAAGTTTTATAAGTTTTGTTTTTTTAAGTTTATTTAGCAACTAAATATTTTAATAGTTTATAATTAGTTTAATAATTATACTATTTATAATTATAGTTTTATTTATTTAAACATAATTTTTTTTTAAGCTATATTTTAAGCTTTAATAATTGAAAGTTTTTATAGTTTTATAAATTTATTAACTATATTAACTTATTATTTTTTATTGTTTGCTACTTTTAGTTAAACTATTTATTTTAATTTATATAAATAAAACATTTAGATTTATTTAATATAGCACTTTTGTTTTAACTTAAAATAGCAAGTTTATATTTTTGCTTTAAAAACATATTTTTTAAATTGCTTTGTTATTTTTTGTTGTTTTAAACTTTTATAACTTATACTTTTTTTTTAAGTTAAAAAATCTTTTTTTTTATAGCTTTTTTTTCTGTTTTTTTTCTTAAATTAACATTATTTTTAAAAGTGTTTTTTTTTTATAGTTATAATATTTAACTTTAAATATATTTTAAGGTTATTATTTTTAAACTTTATTAATTTGCTTAGATTTTTATTTAATACTTTTTTAAATATTCTTTTTTTTGTTTTTTTTAGTTTTTATAGTTTTAAAGTACTAGTTAAATAATTATTAATTAATTATAATAGCTATATTAATATATATATTAATTTTTGCTAGTTTATTTATTTTATATAGTTTGTTTTAAACTTAAGTTTTAAGTTTATTATAAAATAAATAAAACAATATAAATTTAAGCAATTTTAAAATTACTATTAATTGTTTAAATTTTATAATATAATTTATTGCTGCTTTTGTTTGTTTTTAGCAATAAAATACTTTTTTTGTATGTTTTGCTTTTTAAATGTTTTTAAACAATGCTTTTATTTAATTTTTAAACTTAACATAGTTTTTAAAAATTTTTTTTGTTTTTAGTTTAAAGTTAGTTAACTTATTAGCTTTTAAGAAATCTTTTAAAATAAGTTAAAACTATTTTAGTACTTTTTTTAATAAAAATTATAAAATAGTTATTATTTTTTAATCTTTTTTTATAATAGTAATAAAATGCTATTTTAAATAAAGTTTAATATAAATTAAAAAAGCTTTTATATTTATAAATTTATTATAAAGCTTTAAAGCAATAAGTTTAAAACTTTTAATGTTTAGCATTTTTAATATTATAAATAATTTTAATAATAAAAGTAGCAGTAATAATAAAAAATTAAGTTTTTTATTTTAAATTATTACTTTAAGTATAATAGTAATAAAAATAAATATTAAGTTTGCTAATAATAATATTAATATTAATTATAATATAATTACTTGTTTAAAGCTTTAATTTATTATTATAATAGTAGTTATTATTACTGCTTTAATTATTATAGCTAGTATTTATGCTAGTTTAAAAGTTATAATGTTTAGTATTTAAGCTGCTTTTTAAGTTAAAATAACTAGTTTGTTTTATAGCGCTAGTATTAATATTAGTTCTTTTTTATTACTGCTGCTTAATTTTTTTTTTTTTGCTATAGCTTTTTTTTTAATAAAAATAGCTAATAAAAGTACTAAAGTTTGTTGTTTTAATATATTGCTAGTTCTAAAAGTTTTTAAAATCTTTAAACTTAATTTTTAACTTTTTGTTTTTAATAATATAACTTAGATTTAGTTTATTAGTTATTAAGTAAAGTTTACTTATGTAATACTATTTAATATTTTTGTTTTTTAAATATTTTTTTAGTATACCTTTAAAAGTTTATTTTATAAATTATTTATTATTTAACTTTTTATATTAATATTTGTTTTTATATATTAAGTTTTATTAATTAAAAAGTTATTAAAGTATAACAAACTTATTATATATTAATTTAATAAGTTTGCTTTTAAAGTTTTAATTTATAAATAATAATAAGATTTTTAATAGTAGTTCGTTAAAAAGATTTTTAAAGTATTTTTATTACTATGCATTAATAAAAGTTTTAAAAAATTAAAAGTAATAAATATATTAATGCTTAATAATTATAAAAAATTAATAGCTAAAAAGCTAAAAACTAAATAAATAATTAAATATAAAAAATATATAATTATATAAACAAAAAAAATAATAGTAATAATTTATAAATGTTATTTTTTTTAATAAACTTAATGTTATATTATTTTAAGTTTAAAGCTTAATAAACTTAATGCTTAAATTTGTTAAGTTTAAAGCTTAATAAACTTAATGCTTAAATTTATTAAGTTTATGTATTAAACCTTTATAATGGTTTAAATACATATTTTTTTAACGAATAAAACTCTTTTTATGTATGCTTTCTTTATACTTGGCCTTTTAATTAGCCTAGTTAGCTTATTTTATAACATTTATTAGCAATTTTTTATTATGCTTTAATAGTTTAAATTATATTAGTAAATTTATAGCTAGCAATATATTTATATATATAAAAAAAGTACTTAAAAATAATATAACTATAGTTAGTTTTATTAAAAACAATAAAACAAAAGTTATAGTTATTACTAAGCATAAAACTAATTAGCTTAATTATATATTAAACGTTTAATAAATATTTAACTGCTGTTTTATTTGCATTTTTAGTGTTAATTTTAAAGTTAAACAAAATATGTTTTTAATAGCATTTTTAATTTATGCTTTATTTATAAAATGCTTAGCATGTTTATTAAAAATATATTAATATATTATAAAAAGCTTAGTATATAAAACATAGCTATATTTTTTTTATTTATTTTATTTAAATATTTTTATAATATTATAAACTAAAGAAAATATAATATTTATATTAATTATTTTGTTAAATATAGCAGTAATATATTACTAAATTTTTTTTAGCATAAAATATTTTGCTATATTATTAATAACAAAGTTTAAGTATTAATATAAGTTTATAAAGTGTTTTATGTAAAATTTTTAAAGCTTTTGCTATAAAAACTAAAAAATAGTTCTTTTTTAAAGCATAAACTATTAATATATTTTTAGTAATAACTTTAATAGTTAGCTAAAGTTATAATAATATAAGTTATAATATACTTTTTATTATATATTTTTTTATTTTTTAATATTTTTATTATTTAGCTGCTATAAAAACTATAAAGCATACTTTTTAAAGCATTTTATATTTATAAATTTATATATGTTTAGCTAAATAACTTATAGCTTATTTTTAAACTTTAGTTTAGCTTTAGTTTATTTAATAAGCTTAATTAGCTTAAACTATTTTAGTTTAAAGTTAATTATTAAATTATTTTTATTTTTAAGCTTATTAGTTATAATTAATTAGTAGTTTAATAACGCAAATTATATATAGCTAAACGTTAAGCTTTTTAATGTATTATTGCTTATGTTTGTTATAAAGTATAAATTACTTTAATTGTTTTTTAGTAGCTTTTTTTTATATTTTAGTTTAAAAAGCTTAACTTTTTATGCTTTTAATAAATTAAAATACTAGTAAAAAGCAAAAAAAAATGCTGTTTTTTATGTTATATTATTTTAAACAGCTTAGCTAAACTTTTATAATAAGTTTAAAAAGTTTTTAAAAGTAATAAAGCTAAATTAAATAATATACGTTATGTTATAAATATTTATTTTTATTTTAAAAGCTATAATAATAAGCATAATTTAATAAAAAAAGTTTAGCTTTATAAACTTATTATATAACTGCTATTAGTTATTAAAACATATATTTATATTATATTTTCGAACAAAGCACTTTATTTTAGTTAAAATAAATTTTAACTTTTAAAGCTATATTATTAAAAAATAACGCGTAGTAATAAGCTTTTTTTTGCTATTTATAAAAATAATAGTTTTAAGGATTAAATGTGTTATATTGCACTATATTTTGCTAATTAAAAAACTTAATTATTAGTAATTTTTTATAATAGTACTTTTTTTTATAAAATAAACAACAAAAAATATATTAAGCTAATTAATTAAAGCATAAATAAATTGCAGTTTTTTTAAACAAGTATTTTATTATTAAAATTTAGCTTTAAACAATATAAACTTTTAAGCGTTTAAGCTTAATATAATAGTATAGCTAAACTATAATATATTTTATAAAATTAACGCTTTTATATAATATATATTAAAGTATATAATTTAGAAATCTTTTTATTAATAAACTATATAAAGCTTATTAATAGCTATAAACGCAATTTTTTAGTTAAACAAAAAGTTATAAAACAAATTAATAAAATGTTTTTAAGTAGTTTATTTAAGCTTAAAAATAATATATATAAAGCGTTTTAAAGCTAACTTAGCTTATATAGTATTATTTTATTAAACAATAAAAATATATTTTTATAACTATTTATGTAATATTAATTAACTTTTATTATATTATTTATTATTAATAATAAATAAATGTTAAAAATTTAAGCAATTAAGTTAAACTAATTATGTTTTAATTGTTTTAATAAACATAACTATAAAGTTATTATACTTTATATAATAATTAAAACAGTTTATAATATAATGTTTTTTTTTATAACTAGTTTAAACTATTAATATAATATTATTATAATAAAATATTATATGCTAAATTAATTTAACTTGCTTAGCTTTAAGCTTAAGCTTATATAATTTATTAAATTAATAATAATTTAAAATAGCATTAATAATAGTTTATATAAAGTTATATTTTAATATGTGCTATTAGTTATGTTTTAATTATAATAAAATATGCTATATAAAATATTAAATATAATTGCTAAGTAAATGCTTTAATACTGCATTATTAGCTAGTTTATTTAGTTTGCTAAGTTTTTTAATAAATTTTAAAAGTTTTAAAGCTATTAGTTTTTTTAAAAAGCAATTATTAATTAAGCTAAAGCTAAAATTATTAAAAGTTTACAGTTTTATAATAAAGTAAAAAAATAACACTAATTAATAAATTAATAAATAAAGCTTAACTTATAATTATTTAAGCTTAAAATACTATAATATAATAAAGTATTTTAATTATAAAGTTAGTGCTAAATATAAGCATTATTATAAAAAGCTTTAAGTAATATTATAATTGTTTTTTTTAAGTTTTATTAGCAAATAATTTATAAGTATAAGTAGTATATATATATATATAAAATAAACTTTAGCTTAAAAATTAACAAGGGTGCTTTAAACTAAAATATATAAAACGCAAGCTTTAAACTTATAAATATATTTATATAAGCCTTTAAAAGAAATAAATTATAGCTTATAGCAAGCGTAGCTTGCTGTTTTATGTTTTTAGTTTAAAGCACTTAAAATAAAGCTTTACTTATTTCTTATAAAAAACAATATAGCATAAAATATTTTATAAACATTAATAAAAATAACAGTTAGTTATATTTTTAAAAATGTTTTATATTAATGGTTTAAATATAAGGTGTATTATAATATAGCAATATTAGTAAAAAAAGTATGTTATAATTATTATTATTATTAATAATAACCTACTGTGCTGCTTTACAGCGCAGTTTTTCTATTTGTGTACTTATAAGTAAAACTATATAAAAAGCTAAATAAAAACCTTATATAATAATATTTATGCTACTACTTTAAAGTTTTTTTACTTTATAATAACTAGTTTTTATTAATTAGTTTACTAAACAAAAAATAATAGTTAAAAAGCAGAAAAACTTTTTTTAAAGCTTTTAAACTTTTTGCTTTTTTAAAAAGCGCACAAAAGCTTTTTTTTTGTTTTTTAGGACCTTTAAAGGAGCGCTTTTGCTTTTTTTGCCGGTTTTTTTTTTTTTTTTTTTTTTTTTTTTTTTTTTTTTTTTTTTTTTTTTTTTTAACTGCTTTATTATATATTGCTATTTTATTAGTAGCAAGTAGCTACTTTGCAATATTATTTGCAGCTTTAAGCTTTTTTATAGCTAATTATAAGTTTTTATTAGTTTATAGTAGTTTAACTATAAAGCTTTTTTATAGCTGCTTTTTTTTGTTTTTTAGTAAGTTGTAATATAAAATTATATGCTAAAAGGTTTTTTCTTTTTTTATATATTTGCAAAAAGGTATAAAAAAGCTTAAAACTTTCTTTTTATGCAAAAATACTTTTAGCTTTATTTTTTTAGTGCATATTTATATTATTATAGCTGCTTTATATTTTAATAATTTGCTATATTTTTTAAAGGCTTTATTTTTACTAAGCTTTTGTTTAGCTATTATTAAATAACTATTGCTTGTTTTAGTTTAACTTTATTTGCTTATTTATTTTTTTTTTAGTGCAATTTTAGGTTTTTTTTTTTTGATTACTTTTTTTACTAGAAGTTTAAAGCTAGCATTAGATTTTTTTTAGCTATATTTTTACTATTGCTTATAAGCTTGCTTTTTGTTTAGTTTTTAGCTTTTTAAGCTTTTATGTTTTAAATAAAAGTTTTAATTTTTTTTGTTGCTTTTTAAATTAACTTTTTAGCTATTAAGCTTTTTATGTAGTACTTATAAGTTGCTGCTTTGCTATTAAAATATAAATTAATAAAAAAAATCCTTATTTTAGTTTTTAAGTGCTTTATTTTAATTGCTTTAAAAGCTTTAGCTATACGTTTAAAGTATTTATTTTAAGTTATTGTTAGCAAATTAATAATGCTTTTTGCTTTATTTTTTTTAAAGTTTTTATATTAAGTTATTATGCTATAAATTAAAGTGCTTTATATTATTATAACGTATATTTGTTTTGCTTTTATTATATTGCTACTTTATATAAAATTTTATAGCTTAATTATTATATATAATTAAATGCTTAGTTTTTTTTTAAGCTTTATTAAATGTTTTTTTTATTTTATATTTTTATTAAACTATACTTTTAAAAACCTTGCGTTGTTTTTTAAGTATACTATTGCGTTAAAAAAGTATACTATTTGCATAAGCGCTGTTTTATTGCTAAAAAAATGCATTAATTTGCTTTTTTATAGTATAAACTTTATTTTATGTTATTTTGCTTAGCTTTTATATATTTTTTATACTATTTTTAAAGCTTTATAGTTTTGCTTTATATTTAAGTTTGTTATAATAAAATTAATGTTATTAATAAAGCTAACTATTATTAGCTTTTAATATATAGTAAAGTTATTATAAAATATTAAAATATATAAAAAAAAAAAAAGAAATAAAAGCAAAAACTTTTAAAAAACTTTAGCTTTTAGCGCTATTAGTTAAAATACTCCTTTATTAAAGCAAAAATACATTATATAGTTTAATATAAAAAAGTTTATTTATATAACTATTTAAAAAAAAAAGCTTTTTTATTACAAAATATATATTAATTTTTCTTTATTAATAGTATTAAAAGCTTTTATAATGTTTAGCTATAGCAAAAATGTTATGCTTTTTTTATTAATTGTTTTTTTTATTGTTTTTAATACTAGTTTAATAGCTATATTTATTAATTTATTTTGTTTATTATTTATTTAATTGTTTAATAAAAGATTTTTTTGCTTAGCTACTTTTATTATATAGTAATATAATTTTTTTTTTAGTACTTTTTTTATTATATAAATAAGCGTAATAAAGCGCTATTTTTTAGCTGTTTTTTTAGTTTTTTTTAACTTTTTAAGTTTAAATATAACTATTACTTTTATTTGCTTAAATTGCACTAAGTAATACTTTAATAAAAAGCTAGCAGTATATAATATTGCTATTTTTTTTACTAAAGTAAGTTTATAAGCTTTAAAAAACCTATTAAATAATAAGTTGTTTTTTAGCGCTTTTTATAGCGCTAATTTTTATATTAGCAATATTATGTTTTTTTTTTTTATATTAACGTTAATTATAAACTTTTAATAGTTATTATAAGTTAGGTTTTTTTTAAGTATATTAAATAAGTTTACTAATAATATAAAAAAAAAGCATTTTGTTAATAAAGCTGTTTTTTTTTTAAAAGTATTAATAAAAAGCAGCTTTTTTTTTATTTGTTTTAATAATAAAATTATAATAACTTTTAAAGTTAGCTTATAAGCAAACTTTGCTTATTTAGCTAAGCTTTATAATAACTTAAAATTTTTAAATGCTTTTATAAGTATTTATTTTTAGCTACGTTTTTATGCTTTTTTTACTTTATTACTAAAAGCTTTTTTTTTTTTTTAAAGGCTTATTATATTGCTTTAGTTTTTTTGCTTTAAAACTTGCAGTATACTTGTTTTGCTTTTTTTTTTGTTTTAACTACTTTTAAAAACTATTAAAGTAATGCTTAATATTTCTTTTTTATAGTTTTTTTAAGCGTTATTTTATTTATTATTTTTATTAATTGCTAAATTAAAAAGTTAAAAGCATTATTTAGCTTACTAAATATATATAACATATATATTTTTATAATAATAGCTTTTGTTTTTATAGCTGCTTTATTTTTATTTAATTTAAGCTAGTTTTATTTTTTTGCTTTTTTTAAGTATTTTTGTAAAACTGCTTTTAAATTAATTATAACTTTTAATGCTTTATAGTTAAAACTTAGCTACTTTAAGTTTTTTTAATAAGTAATAATTAAATTACTAAACATTTATATTAAGTTTATTATTAAGCTTTTTTATTTATGCTTTATTTTAGTTACTTTTTTTTAAAAAATAGCTAGCATAAAATTTTATTATATAATAAATTTAAGCAGTTTATTTGCTTTTTAGCTTTTTTTACTTTTTAAGTTTTATAATAAGTAATAAAAATTAAAATTATTTATAAATATATAGCGTTTTTTTAGCTTGCTTGCTTTATATATTTTTTAAATTAAATTGCGTTAAATTGTTTTTTTTTAATTTAGTAAATATATTAACTATAAAAATACTACTAAATTATTACTATTTATTATAACTTTTGCTTAATTTTTATTAGCATTTTTTATTAGCGTTTTTATTGCAATTTTTTTGTTTATATATAGTATAGCTTTACTTTTTAATTAAATAACTTAGTAATTATTACTATTAAAGCAATATATATTATTATGTTTATTAATTATTAGCTTTTAAACTATTATATAATTAAAGCTATTATTTTGTAGTATATATGCTATATTGCTTTTAAATTTTGCAATATTTTAAAAAGCAATATTATATATTATTAAATTAATAAAAATAAATTTTTGCTTGCATTATTAGTTTGCTGTTTTTTTATTAGTAACTTTTTTTTATTTAGTTTTATAAATATTAATACTATTAACATTTTTAAACTATTTTTATTTATTTTTTTGCTTATTATTGCTGCTTTTTTAGCACTTTAAAAGCTTTTAAGTTATAATATATATGCTGCTTTTATTTTGTTTTTTTATTTAATTTTTTTTAGCAAGCTTTATTTTATGTTATATACGCTTTTTTATAGTTTATACATTTTTGCTTTGCTTTTTACGTTTTTATTAAGTAGCTTTTTTTATTTTTTTAATGCTTTAAAGCTAAATAATAGTTATACTTTAAGTTTTTGCAGCAATATTTAGTTATATAACTATATTTATAGCAATTAAAACATTATATAATTTTAAGCTTTATAATAAAAAGTTTATAGTTAAATAGCTAAGCTTTTTATAAAAAGCTGTTTTTATATATTATTTTAGTTGCTATAATACTGCTTATATATAGCAATATTAATATAAATCTAGCTTTTATGTTTTTAAATAACATTTTTTTGCATTTTATAATTTTAAAGTATTTGTTATATAATAGCTATAATAAGTTTTTGTTTAAATATATTATTTTAATTTATTTTATTAAAACACTTTTTATTATTAGCGCTGCTTTTTTTTGTTGTATTTTTAACTTTTTTTCGAAAGCTTTTATAATTTACTTTTTTTTTTTAGCTTTTTAAAGCACTGCTTTTTTAAAAGTAATTATTATATTTTTATTATATAGCTTTTTAATAGTAATTATATTATTACTTATAAATGCTATATTTATTGCTTTAATAATATTAGCTAATATTTTATTTTTAAAGTTATTAGCTTATTTTTTAATTTTAATTAGTACTTTTTTGTTTTGTTTAAATAATATTGCTTTATTATTATAAGCTAGCTATAAAGCTATAATTTATACTTAAAATTTTAGTATATTTATATTTAATAAAGTTTATTAAAAAAGCTTTTAAATAATACTTTTAATGCTTTTTTAGTTAGTTTTTATAGCAGCATTTAAATTATAATAAATTATAAATATATTAAAGTTATTTTTGTTATTAGGCTTTATGCTTTGCTAGCTTTTTTAAGCTTTTTTTAATATATACGTTATTTATGCTTTTTTTGCGTTCTTTTAAAAAAAAAATTCCTTTTGTTATTTTTTTTTCTATTAATAACTATAGTATTAATTTTATAATTTTATTAACTATTTTTTATATACTAGGAAATTTATTAGCTTTATATTTTTTATTAAAACATTATTGTTTTATAGTTATATTACTAATAAGTTTTAATAGCATATTAGTTATATTTTTAACAAATAAATTATTTAATACTATTTTTCTGTTTTTTGTTATATTTATACTCCATAAATAAAATGTAATTTATTTAGTAAATAAAAGTTGCTACGCTAATTCTAACGATCTTAATTATTTAATAATTAAGCTTAAACTTACAAAGTTATAATTAAGTGTAAAGAATTTAAAAAAGGTCTTAATATGTTATAATATAACAACATTAATTAATTTAATTACATACCTGTTTTTTTTAGCTTAGTTCATAGGTAGCCCTTATAAATATATAAGGTTACTTTACACTTTATATAAATATAAGTAAAGTGAAAAAGAACCTGCAGTACTTATAGGGGGATTGCTGCATTAGGTTTAGATTCAGGTCCCGATATCAATTCTTCAGGTCCGAAAATTCGCATTGCCTACCTAGGTACTTACACTAGGTACGCAGTAAGTATATCTAATGTACCTACCTACATACGCAGTACGCAGTAGGTAGTACACACATAAGTACTATACGGCATATGTATTCCGGCCGGTGCTGCATTCTACGTACACAAACCTTCTACTATAGTGCAAGCAACTCGGCAGTTGATCTGCGCCCGTAGCGCTGTCGTTGCCGCTAGAGCAGCACGCTATCCCTTAGGTATGCACTTGTAGTTATAAGCACTCATCTTACCTACCATCTACCATCTACCTACACAGACCAGCCGCGCAGTATGGACGTGACGTGACGTATGTAAGGTGTACATGTATATAGAGAGCCCGATGTCGACGCTCAACACTTGGGTCGCCTCGTGTTGAAACCCCGGTTTTCTTTGGTCTGGCTCCACGGCACCATGGCGCAATTACACCATGTCTTCCAACGTGCTTCTATTCGCATCTCGTACCGCTGGGCGACGCCGAACGCGGCGCCATATGCCAAGCCCGTGACGCCGTTATCTCAGCGCCGCTGCTATTCCATTGACCAACGTCCAGCGCCGGCCAAGACGCGAGGCGCATCCAAGGTCTTCAAGTCGGCCGACGACGCCGTCGCGGATGTGAAGGACGGCGACGTCATTCTCAGTGCCGGATTCGGTTTGTGCGGAGTAGCCGGTATGAACATAACTAATTTTTTGGGGGGGAATCTATCTGCCTGCCTATCTACACATCTGCTTATCAATTTGTTTTCCTTCTCTATTTATTTATTTATTCATTCATTCATTCATTTCTCTGTTGTCTGTTGAGTCTTATTGGGAGAGGGCTTCGTACAGCCATCGGGGTGCTTATCTAGAAAGAAGGGGGTGAAGGGAGATGACGATGCGAGAATACAATCCGGATTAAGCTAACAGCCAAACTTGTACAGAAACTCTGATCCAGGCGATTCATAAGAAAGGTGCAAAGAAACTGACGGCCGTGTCCAACAATGCCGGATCCGGTTCTCATGGCCTCGCGCTATTGACGCAGAACGGCCGACTAGACCGCATCATTCTCTCGTATCTGGGGTCTAACAAGTCGCTGGAGAAGCAATATCTAACTGGCGAGATCGCCGTCGAGTTATGCCCTCAAGGCACACTTGCAGAGCGGTTGCGCGCTGCGGGTGCTGGTATTCCTGCGTTCTACACCGCCACCGGTGGCAGTACGTTCTCTCTCTTCCTCTCTCGTTCCATTACTCAGGGTCTCACGTAACTGCTGTCTGCAATACAAACAATAGCTGGCTAACAATGAATGAATGAGTCCAGAAACATTCATAGAAACTGGTGAGATACCCTCGAGGTTTACACCCGAAGCTGTACTAGAAAAGGGGCGACCGCGGGAGACGAGGATCTTCGACGGCAAGTCGTACATTATGGAGACGGCCCTGCCGGGCGACGTGGCGATATTGCGGGCATGGAAGGTTGACGAAGCGGGCAATTGTATCTTCAAGTCAGTCAATCAGCTTATTAGCTAAATAAGCGGTGGTACTCACTAAGCTGCATGATCCAGATATACAACCAAGACCTACGCCGGGCTCATGGCCAAGGCAGCGCGTCTAGCCATTGTCGAAGCCGAGAACATCGTCCCCGTGGGCTCGATTGACCCGGACAGCGTGGATCTACCGGGAATCTTCATCGATCGGATTGTCCCAGCTACAGCGGCGAAGACAGCCGAGGTGGTCAAACTAGCGCCACCGAAGAACGACACGGCCAAGTCGGACGCCGCGGACTCGAGGTCACGCATCGCGAGGAGGGCCGCAAAGGAACTGGAGGACGGGTACTACGTCAACCTGGGCGTGGGCATCCCAACGCTCGCGGCGTCGTACCTACCGGAGGGCGTGAACGTGTGGCTGCAGTCGGAGAATGGGATCCTGGGCATGGGGCCGTATCCGTCCTCGGAGGCCGAGGCGGATCCAGACCTCGTCAACGCAGGCAAGGAGACGGTGACGCTGTTGCCGGGGGCGTCGACGTTCGATTCGGCCGAGTCGTTCGCCATGATCCGCGGCGGCCACGTCGACGTGTCGATCCTCGGCGCCTTCCAGGTGTCCGCGTCGGGTGACCTCGCCAACTACATGATCCCGGGCAAGGTTTTCAAGGGCATGGGCGGTGCCATGGACCTCGTGTCGAATCCTGACCAGACCAAAATCGTCGTGGCCACCGAACACGTCGACAAGAACGGCCGGAGCAAGATCGTGCAGGACTGTAAGCTGCCTCTAACGGGCAAGGGCGTCGTTAGCACCATCATCACCGACCTCGCCGTGTTCCAGGTCGATAGGGCCAAGGGCAGCCTGACCCTTACCGAGGTTGCCGAGGGCGTAGATATGGAGACGGTGAGGGCGAAGACGGATGCCAAATTTGCGGTGGCGAAGAATCTAGGTACTTTCTAAAAGATGAGAAACCAAGCATGCCCTGTTATGTTATCATGGGGAATTCTGTCGAGGGCGTTGTGTTATGTTGCATTCCAAGATAAAAAGGATCATCATACATATATCTAACAGACACAGGCACAGACATATACATACATACACACAGAGACATATGTATATATATACATATATAATATGAACACACATATTGTAGAGAGACGCCGATATCACCACGAGCCCGTCAACACGCAATGAGTTCATGAATCTGAATCTATCTTGTACTTCGTTACATGTTGTATATGTACAGGTATATACATCGGCCACCACACACGGTCTTTCCGTCCTGGCACTGTTATCGTCATAGCTTGGGACGGATCCCAGGCGCAAAAGTGGTGCCGTCGCCACCGCCAATCGCATGGACCAGCTTGTCGACGGTCTCCAGCAACCAGAGGTTCCCGTCGTCGCCGGCGAGCCATTCGCCACCTTCCACGGGCTGCTCACCCTCAGCATAGGCATGCCCGTGCTCATATGCCTTGCGGAGGCCGAAGACGTGGGACACGACCTGTGGGCCGACGCCGGTCTGGGCACGCAGACACGCAACGGCGACCAGCGACGTCAGCACTCGACCGACGGGCTCCTGCTTCTTGGCGTCTCGCGGATTGGACAGAAGATTCGAGTAGTGTCCGTTGATGATATGAACAGGCAAGTCGGGGTGCGACTGGGCGAGCTTGTCGAGCAGCTTGCGCTCGAAGCCCAGGTACACGCCGTCCCAGAGGGCGAGGCCGTCCCTCTTGCGGACCTCGAGGTTGGCGGGCGTGAGGTCACGGGTGGGCGTCGTGGAGAGGCCCGAGGCAACGTCGGCGGGCAGGCTCTTCCAGAAGGCGCCGAGGGTGTTGATGGTGCGCGGGATGCCGTTGAACGAGATGCACTTGAGCGCGACCTCGCGGATCAGCTCGGCGTTCTGCACGGGCGTGCGGCGGGAGCGCGTGTTGGTCGTGTTGGCGAGGTCGAAGACGTGGGCCATGGCATCGGGACAGTTCAGCGTGGCCGAGACGGCCGTCTGTAATGCGGGAGCAACCGGGCGCCATGATCAGCAGAGGGGAACGAACAGTGCAAGCGCAAGTGCAGGAGGCGGGAGCTGGAGCCAGTGCCATACCGAGAGGGTGACCCAGGCCGGCAGCCCGACCTTCTTCTCGTGAGCAGCGCGTGCGAGTCGCTCGAGGGCCGGCTGCACGGCGGCGCCGGCGCGAGTGTAGCCGGGCTTTGCGTGGCCGGCGCTGATGAGGGCCTTGACGGCGTCCGACAGCTTCGACATGGCCGGGGCGAAATGACGGACGACAGTGTTGGGTGAGGGTGAGGGTGAGGGTGAGGGTGAGGGTGAGGGTGATGGTGTTTGTTTGTTTGTTTGTTTGCTTGTTACCTACTTTATAGGTAGTAAGTAGGCAGTGATGGTGGTGACGGGTAATAACTAATACCTACTACTAGTTGTTCTTCCTTTTCTCCTTCTCCTTCTCCTTCGCCTTCTTCTTCTTCTTCTTCTTCTTCTTGTTGATCGCCCAATGCTCCCGGCCCCGATGGTCGCCGTCGTTCTAGAGTCAAATCATGCGAAAAGCACGGCAGTGCCCGACACAACAACGCAACGCGACGTCGTCGGCACATCATGGGCGAAATACTACTCCCGAATCGCTGTGATGCTTCCCGAGAGGGAATGCCGACGGAATTAGCGGGGGCGTCGGTCATTTTACTGACCGAAATGGCCGATGCGGGCTCCAACCCATCCTACTGAGTAGAATGTACCTAGTATACATACTATGTACCTACCTCCTAGCTACATACCTAGGTATACTTCACTGCAACCACGTTAGGCACAGTAGGATTGGTTAGATTGAATCGCAACCCTCTACTCTCTCTGTATCTAGGTACTCTGTAGGTATAGTATTCGATCCGGTGAATTTCTGTACCTACCTAGGTATGTACCTTCTATCTACCGGCTCTACTATGTACTTATGTATGTACTAATCTTCTATAACAGATTATTATATTTTGAGTAGAGTCAAGTTCTTAGTTCTAAGCCCTTATAGGAGCCCTTGTTATAGCAAGAGATAAATCTATTGCACAACTTTTTTGCAACACTATAAGCCGGAGGTTGTATTAGAGATAATGATGTTAGGGTTTCATAAGTTTTCTGGTTGGATATCTGCTCGCTAGCTTCTCTTAATTAGCCAGCCGCCTATGGATCTTCACAGAAGCCTGGTAGGGCTGACATTTAATCTGTATTAAGTCTGATTGTGACATGGAACGGAAAGAGGTAGATAATTGGAAAACCTCTCCAAATTGTCTATTTGATTGCCTAGACCTGCTCATATATATACTCAAGGTTAAAACGCGTTATAAGTTTTCTCTATAATATTGCTTGTTTATAGATTATGATAATATGTAGTATACAGATAAAAGAAAAATGGTAAGCTATTATTTTTCCTTAGCGAACGCCCTTATGCAAATCATATACATCAGAAGAGTGACTCGCTAGGTCTCTTGACTAGAGTTGTCAGGATGACCTCCAGCTCGTCTAGAAGCTCCGTAGCAACGTCAAGCCAATCCCTAAAAGTCACAATTTCCAGCGTCAGGCTATCGCCTTTCACAAATGCCTGTATCTTCCACTCCCTGAGTGGTTCGAGATGAGGATAGATGGTCTCAAGCCGGCAGTCGGCGGGGCCGAACTTGAGCTCCTCGACATGATAGACATCCTGATGTACAACCGAGTCGAACCAATCGACAGTCTCGGGCCACTCGGTGCAGTCCCGGACGATCTCAGTCAAACCCATACACTCATGCTGTGCGCTGGCAATATGCTGGTATTGGACGTACTCCAGCAACTCCAACCCCGTCCAGCCATCTTCGAACTTCACTCGCACAGGAACATACTGCCACGTTGGGCCCATGACGGCGTCGACGTTGGGGAGATCGATGTTACGGCCGCTTACCACCTCGCCGAAGACGACGTCGCGGAGGGAAAGGCGACGAGCAAGACATAGCGCCCATGCTGCGGTGGGCAGTGTAGCGATAGTAATATCCTTCAAGCGCGCACTTATGTCCACGGTTCGAACGATCGCTCCTGGGGCCTTCGAGGTGAGCGGCAGACTTGGACGAAGCACCGTTAATGTGCTGCTCTGTAGTAGCTCCCGCCAGTAAGGAACACTCTGAGGGATACCTTTTTGTACGACATGATACACAAAGGAGGAAAATGGGGCGGAATTCCGTGTTGGTTGTCCTTCGTATAAGGCAGCGAGTTGACGGAGGAGCCCTGTGAGACAGATCTCATCGTACTGGGCGTGTGAAATGCGTGTGATCAGGCAACTATGATCGTCTTCGCCTTGGATAAAGAAGAACTTGACGAAGGGAGAACCTAACGGCATGCATGTCTGAATATCCATGTCGCATAGTTTGTGGGCAAATGAATCTATATTTCCTTCGACATTGTATTGGTCGATGGCGACAGTCAGGGCTTCGAGAATGACAGCGTAACCCTTGCCGGCGGATTCGACAAAGACCGTTCTTAAAATCTCATTTGCAGCGACTAGTTCCTGACAGCTTCGGAAGAGCTTGGCTTTGTCCACAGCTCCGGAGAGGTGGAAGAGCTCATATCTTGCCGAATAGCGAGGAAGTTGAGTTGTACCCTTCACTGCAACTTGTTGCAAAGGTCGTGTTGGTATGACGTCAAGAACTGTGAGGCCATCTTGAAAAAGCATTGGCTTTATGCATTCAGCGATGAAAGCTTCCGCGTTGTTGGTACTGAGCAAAGAGAAAGGGGTAAAATTGAGCAGAGGCACTTGGTAGGACGATACATCTTTCTCCTTTAAAACCTTGGCCACTTCGTAGAGGGTACGATGTTTGAAGATTTCGGGTACCGTCAGCTCCATGTTCTTGGCTCTCAAATCCGATACCACCTTCATCGACCCGATCGAGTCGCCGCCCAATTGGAAGAAGCTGTCATTAAGCCCAATATCTTCCTCGCTGATTGACAATACCCTGCTCCATATCTGACGTAAGATCTTCTGCTTCCTCGAGCTAACAGTCACCCGTTTCTGCCTCAAGCTGGGCTTCGAGGTGTGCCACTGTTTCTCTACGAGAACGATCTTACCGCTTTCCATGTATTTCGCTAACTGTCCTGTTCGGTATAGAGTTCCCTCGAGGAATCCACTCACCTTTTTAGGATTCCTCGCGCGCTCCATCTGAAGACTATCCGTACTTCGTACTAGCAACTCCCCAACCGCGCCCGCAGGCACTAGGCACTCTAATTGAAGAGGATCCACGATCCATGTCTCAGTGATGGGAGGCTCAGAAGTGAATAAAGAAGAACCGGCTTGGCTTAAGCCGCTGGTGCTGCTAAGTTGCATAAGCTCATTGATGTCCTCGTCTGACATGATATTGAGTTTGCCACATCGTAAGCTAGGGTTATCTATGAACTGGTGGGTGAGTCGCTCCAGTTGGGCAAGAATCTTCTTCATCTGTGGTACGGGCACCGTTTTCGAATCGAAACTGGCCATGATAAGGAACCCTTGGGGATCTAGCGAAAACACTAGCATCAGCGCGTAGGTATTAAATTTGAGTGCTTCCTGCGCCGCCTCTGTGTCACCTGCGGGCATAAACTCATCTGCTGGCATTTTCTTCCTTTGCTCGGCGTCTTCACCACTTGTGCTTGGATGCATGACTATACCTGTCCGCAAGTCACATGCTTCCCGTGTATCCGGGCTGAGGCGTCGAATATGCTGCAGGCCGAAATGCTCATGTGGAATAACAGCAACAGACTGGTCGTGAATTTCTTGTAGATAGTCTGCTATCGTCGCATCTGGATCTACGGTAATGCGGACGGGTACAGTGGAGATCATTGGGCCCTCAATTTCTTCAACTCCGGGGATGGGGGCATTGCGTCCTGTGAGAGTTTCGCCGAACACAATATCGCCTGACGCAGTATATTTTGACGCTATTAAAGCCCAAACCCCGCGGATAATGGTAGCTATTGTCGTACCTGTTGCCAGTTTCCCGGTTGGAACATAGTGTTCTAATAAGGAATCGGCCTGTTGCTGGTAGCCCGGCCATGGCAAGGCGGGGAACTGCTCGCCAGTGGCACCGGCTAGACGCTCACGCCAGTACTCCTCTGACTCCTTCCGTTCCATTTCAAGTAAGTGTTTGATAAAGTGCTTGAACTGTGCCGGCCGCTCCGTCGAATGCCCGTCGTATGCTCTGTTGACACGGTCCACTACCAAGGGCATGCTCCAACCGTCGTAGAGTGCATGATGCATCGTCAAGACAAAATATGCCTTACCCTTGCTCTCCTTATTACTGACTACGCCATACCGAACCAAAGGTCTCCCGAGACCCATTGGAATTTTCCTGTCATGCTTCAAATACTCGTTCAGACTTTGCCCAGATGTCCATTCGTATGTGAAATCGTCTTTGATCACTACCTGCATCAACCCGTGCTCGGGGACTTGGGCAATTCTGGTACGCAGAACAGGGCAATCGGCTGAAGCGTTGCGAAATGCCTGAAGTAGATCTTGTGCCGCCGCCGTGTCAGCGAGTTCTACGACACGCTGAGCCACGTAAGCCTCCGCGATCTTAGCAGAGAGCGCCATAAGGCCTTCCTGGAGCGGCGTGCACGGATAAATATCCTCGATTTTGTCAGCATCGACGCCGCAAAATGCCGCGCACTCGGCTCGGGCATCGTCTTCCGACCACTGGGCACCAAGAAGCGAGAACGCGGGGATTTCGATAAAGCCGTGTTTGACGCCAGCTTTCGCCACAACGGCCATGTTTGATAAGATCGGGTTGCTGAATATATCAGCGACGGTGAGGGAGATGTCTCGGATCCGCGCTTCAGCGACCAGCTTCATTGCTCGAAGCGAGTCTCCACCAACAGCGAAGAAATTGTCGTAGGCACTGAGATTCATATCTGGGTCAAGGATTCTGTGCCATATTTCGGCCAACTTGATCTCCATGATACTTGAAGGCTCTCTCTTTAGAGTCGCGGCCGCTGCATACCCAG
This sequence comes from Xylaria sp. FL1777, assembly GCA_022578965.1. NCBI lineage: Eukaryota > Fungi > Ascomycota > Sordariomycetes > Xylariales > Xylariaceae > Xylaria > Xylaria sp. FL1777. The sequence goes on along the minus strand of MU400740.1, from coordinate 33,916 downwards.
CAATGTCCTTCCGGCTCAGTGAAGAGCCTAGTTCTCGTAGACGCTTGCGGTCAGTCTTGGCAGAAACCAATGAGGGCATGACTTGTAAGGGGATATAAACTGCTGGAATCATGTATATTGGGAGGTCCCTTGATAAGAGGTCGTTCATGTTTAAAAGGGCATCTTGTACCTGAGAAGAGTGAGAGCCGAGAAGAGACTCCGACTCGGATACTAAACCTGCCCGCTCGGCAATAAACGCAACTAGGGTAGGTTCACCTGATGACCCTCCAGGCTTGATGACTTCAATGGCTATGCGAGTGCCCGGGGGAAGTTTGTCCCGCATGTTATATTCAATCTCTGCAAGCTCGATTCGCTGACCACGGAGCTTCACTTGCTGATCGGCACGGCCGACAAATAGAATTGTTCCATCTGTATCGTACCTGACCAGGTCACCAGTCTTATAGAGTCTTCCCTCGCGACCTGGATGTGTAGGGCTTCCAGAAAGAAGCCATTTTGGGTCATTAATGAAGACTTTTGCAGTTTTTTCCGGCTCGCCTAGGTAGCCTGGTCCTACTATCGGGCCCTCGATTAGAAGCTCGCCGACGGCGCCGATGGGCACGAGTTGGTTATGGTCTGTAGGCTCGGTAATCCAGGTTGTGGCGCCTATCCCTCTCCCGATACTGATGTGAGGCTTATGAGACTCGGCACCGACATCGTTGTTTATGGTACACCCAACTGTACACTCAGACGGTCCGTACGCATTGACGACTTTTGTGGTCTTACTCCAAATGGCAGAGTCCCCGGCAGAGATGGCCTCACCTCCTAGGCCAAGGACTTCGAGCGAGGGAATAATATCAGGATCAAGGACGCGGGCCACGGAAGGTGTCATGTGAGCCATGTTCACGTTCAGTTTGCGGATGGCACCACTCAAGTCGTTGACTCGATCTGCATCAGAAGGAATGCACAGACAACCTCCCACTGACAGCGTACAAAGCATGCAGTCGATGCACACGTCAAAAGCATAGGATGCAAAATCAAGTACCCTGGAGTGCGCCTTATAACCAACCGCCTCTGCGCGGGGAACCGCACCACTTGTGTAGTTGGCGTGGGAGATGATCACACCCTTCGGCTTGCCAGTACTGCCCGAGGTGAATTGTATATAGAGATTTGCACTTGGCGGCACTTTGGGTAAGTCCGAGGGTATGTTGGCTTCGTGTAGAAGATGGCGTGTCAGGGTCAGGCGAGTCGCATTAGGAGCAATGCGACTCCCAAGATCTTCTTGAAGCTCCGAAGTAATGAGCACGGCTGCACCAGTCTGCTCAACGATGGTCCGTAATCTCCCTTCGGGTTGACTAGGGTCTGTGAGTGCGAATACCGCTCCGGCCTTCATGATAGCAAGGACCGCAATAGCAGTCCACCGAGATTTTTCGAAACACAAAGGTACGATGGTCCCTTGCGCAATACCCAGTGCAACTAGCTTTGCGGCGAATAAATCGGATAGAGTGTTGATATCGTGATATGTGAAACGACCATCCCACGAGTCAATAGCAAGGTCTTGGGGCCTCTTCTGTGCCCGTTCCCTGATGATGTCGTGCATGCAGGTCTCGAGAGTAGGGGGAAGGGGTGAATTCCAACTCCATAGCTGCTCGAGCTGTTCAGCAGAAAGGCCATCTGCTTCTACATCAGTGGGTGGAGTCGATAGGCTGGAGGCAGCCTCATCCGTAACAGAGGAGTCATTACAGCCATCGACTGTGCCCTGAGAGGTCATGGCTGCTTGCTAGACTGAGTGTGCGCGGGAAGTCGGCGAGTGGGCGATTTTGCGGCAAAGCCAGACGGCGACGAACGGTACAAGTAGTGAGCCGATCAGCCTTCATGCCAAGATTGCTCGTCTCCTGCGATATCCCGCAATTCAAGACCCGGCCACAGCAAATGGGGGCTCTCGAGTGTGAAAGTTGGGGCAAGGAATCCTCGAGAATGAAGAGGAACAAAGGAACCGAGCAAGAGGGCCGGACGAGGGACGAGGGACGAGGCAGAAAATGACGCGGTATATGAAGGGCTTGGTAGACCCAGATATCTCCTCCACTGGCACCGACAGCGGTGCCTCCGAGTGAAGGGACTTTCCAATTCGAGGTTGCCCAATAGCGCCATCGCTGAGAATACTAGTCTGTCTACCCAGTCGATCGCCTCACCTACCTACTTAGTCAGTCTGCCTAGTCCGTCATATGTGTAGGATTCACAAGGTAGCCCACACCCTTTGCGAGGGCGCAGGCATGCAACAGTCTGACGCGAGCGCAGGTGACCCGACGCCGGCCGCTGAGGAGTCGCGTCGCCTCGGATCTGATAACTTTGAACCGGATCTGATAACCCATCATGGCAAGTGTCAAGTGTGGGTGTTTTCGGTTGCATTAGATCGTGGCTTGGCGATCCCACCTTGGTGGTTGTCAATAGGTAGGTACTGTATGGGTGTGGTATGTGGTAGCAACGTACCTAGGTAAGTATGTACTGTACCTACATACATCATGTACATATTGTATAGTTGGGTGATTGACGCGTGCGGGTGTTCGGATCTGATAAGATAATCTGATGACCTACCTACATACTTACGCAGTAGGTACATGTAAAGTTACATCTTAGGTACTTACATGTAAGGCAGGTACACCTTGAGAGGTACAGGAGAATGTACAGGAGAATGTACAGGAGAATTCTTACCATCGCTGGCCGATTTCGGATACTGTTGTTTACCTACCTAACCTACTCATGCCCAAGCACTTGAAGTCAAGAACGCTTCAAATTGCTAGATATTCTTAGACTTAGTATGTAGATACATAGACTTATGTAGGTACTTCAAGAAGAACTCAACTATTTATGACAAAAACAATCTAGAACAGCAGGAATCATTTGCTCTTTTCATATATCCTTGTCAATACATACTAGGTAGGTACATAGGTATTAAAGGTGGTTTCTACTTCCAAAGGGGAAGAAAAAAATGGCGCATACCGACGGCTATACTTTGGATAGTACTAGGTACCGCTATGTATACGTAGTACAGACTGAGCAGGTATGCTGTCGCACTAAAGGAATCCTGGTCTTATGTACATACTTATTATACTTGTAAACGTACGCAGTATGTCTCAGCTGTTTAAACTGATGTTTCTTTGACCGAAAGCCACACGGAAGATTTATTTGTCGATACTACAATTAGGTATTGCCAGGCACTATCATTGATCATATTATATGGTGCGCTTACAAGGAACTTTATGTGGCCAAGACAAAGAAAACGGTTAGCAGTGGATAGGTTTTCGATCAAAACTGCAATCAACTTATAATCAATGCCAGACACATATTATTAGCAGGTTCAGATAGAATTAATTACATGTCGCTAACTACCTAGGTACCTACCTATAAATACTCACAATGGGCCATCCTCCTGCAATGTATAATGGATGAATCATGTACTTAAGCTATGTAAACATGCTAGTTACCTAATAAGATGTTTACAAGTAATAAATTATTGACATAATATTTAAAAAATTTACTAAAGTCAATTACTTACCCTTTTTCTTTTCTATTCCCTTTTTTAAAGAAAAAATTATATTTTTAACTAGTTATACTACCTATCGCATTAACCCGCTTCTGCTAAGGTATAGCTACCAGTATGCAACACGTGACGCCCTTTGAGGCACCAACTAGGTACTAAGGAGGCAGAGTGACGACCCACTCACAACCGTTTGAAACTGACGGACCAAAACCTCGTCAACCGTAACGACCAAATCAATCCCAACCCATCTTACGAGCCTCCATTTTATGCTAACGAAGAGTGGTGCAGCGAGGGGAGCCGAGCTGGTATCGATAAGATAGCAATCGCAACGCTCACGTCGAAACAAAGAGGTGTGCTCCCACTTCGATCAACCTCACCGTCCTACCCCATCGCCAGCTCTCGGGAGGGGAGCTTCAGGCTCGGCAGGGCGAGTCTGTTGTCGCTGCCGTCTCTGCCGTCTCCGCCGTCTGTGGCCGTCCATTTGCACATACAAATATACGTACAAATATATAGATAGATACGTCTGGTTATCCGAGATAAGACGGAGGGGGACAAAAGAATCCCATTCAAACCGCTGCCAATTGCTTGCGCGCCGGGGCCTCACCGTCGTTGCGGCGGGCCTACTTACAGGTTGCAGGTTGAGGATTGAGGATTGAGGATTGCGGATTGCGGATTGCGGATTGTGGATTGTATCTACCGAATCTACCGAATCTACCAAGTTTGCTGAACCCACCGAGCATGGCCGACGAAGACGTACAGATAACCGCCGCGACGACGACGGTGGCGGCGGGGGCGACAACGTCGGCGACAGCGACGCGAACGCCGTCCCGCCGCAATGCCGACCGGCGCACGCCGCGCTTCAGCTGGAACCTCGCCTACGAAGACACTTTCTTCCGGTCGCTTTGCGAGTCGATGCAGCTGGGATACAAGGACAGCCACAACTTCAAGGCCGGCGCCTGGGAGCGAGCCGCCGTGGCGCTGCGCGACAGGCACGGCGCCTACCCTGAGAAGAGCCACCTCATCAACAAGGCCGACAATGCGCGCAAGAAGTTCCGCATGTGGAGGGGCCTGAGGGAGGACCCCGACTTTCTGTACAACCCAAACACGCGCATGGTCACCGCGAGCGAGGACGCCTGGGCCCGACACTTCGAGGTGAGTCAGTAGTACCTTAGGTAGTCAGTTCCTGCGTGCTCCTCGCTTCCCAGTCAAGCGCCCAGTTGCCCGGGCCTGCGCTAACCCATAGTCCTCTCCGGCCATGCAGAAAGAGCCCCTGTCTAAAGCGTTGCGCGGCCGGCCCTTTGATCATGAAGAGTACATGGAGATCCTCTTCCCGGACGTCGTGGGTTCCGGTGGCGCCCCGAAGCGCATCATGAAGCCAAGGCGCAGGAACCCCGATGGGTCGATGCCACCACGCCTGGGCGATGTCGACGCGTCCACCGTCGATCCTAGCCTGGACTCGTCTGCCTCCTCCGCCGCATACGGCCAGGCCTCCTCCCAAAATCAGATGCAGCCGCCGACACAGCCGCTCCCCGCAACGTCCTCTACCCAGACACTCCCACGCCCAGCTTCTACTACCATACCCTCGCGCACCCCCGCAGCCTCCAACGCAAACGCCCTCACGCCTCCTGACGAGACGACACCAAATACACAGTCGCGCAAGCGACCTCATTCCGACTCTACTCCAGCTAACCCCGAGAGGCGCAGAGGTAGACCTTCCCGCTTCGCTCCCAGTTTTTACAACCAGCACTCGGCCTCGGCCGTTCCCAACGCGTCCACCGGTGCTTCTTCTTCTACAGCTAATCTCACCCATCACACGCCTCCGCCTCCAAACTTAACTGGGCTTGTCGAGAATGGTATTCTGTCATTGGCGGAAGCGCTTAAGGCTCGCGCTATGCCTAAATGGCCTGAACAGGCGGTTGAGATTCTCTTTCGCGAATTTGCCGAGGAGGACTTAGACCTACAGTTGAAAATAGCCGAGAAGGCCCTCACCGACGACAACAAGGCTATGGTCTTCGTCAAGATGACCCCTGTACTGCGACGTCACTGGGTCAGTAGGCTCAGAGAGGTTCACATGAGAAACTTGGGCGGTGGCGGGCTTGGCTTGGGAAGAGTCGGCGAGGAGGCTTCTTAACGCTTCGTCGTAAGGCACCATACGTACCGAGGCTAAATATGCATGTAATAGCGTAGGTTGGTGTGTATCCGGTCCCCCCCGGGGTGGCGTCAGAGTCATTGTGCACCGGCACTATCAAAGAAACTTGCCACCCTCCCCTTGCCGTAACTCACGGAGTTATTCAATTTATATATTGCGGCCAAATTATACCATGAAGGGGATGTTCGGATTATGATAGTGGGCAAATACCGAGAACTGCAACGGTGGCACAACATGCGGGTTCTTCTATTTTGCAGTGGCGTTGGGGTATATATCTCTTAAAAAGAAAGGGTCTTCGCCACTACTAGAAAGGACTTAGGAGAAAAGCGATTTGACATTCGGGAACCCATGTAAAAATGACACCCGAAATAGTGTTATCTTACGGTTTTGCGCTTACACCTCTCCAGGGATCTTCAACGTTAGCTCAGTACAAAAAACAGGGGTTTTACCAGGGGCTCGACTAGGATTATACCGGGGTTCGACTAGGGTTTGGCCAGGGGTACCGAAAAGCTGTCCAAAATTTGCAGGGAAATCAGGTCACTTTTTCAAGGGTTTTTTGGTTGGCCTGCTAGGGCCCCCTGCAAAAGCTCTGGCTGGATTTAGCAGAAAATGGGACCAAGTATTGAGCTAACGTTGAAGATCCCTGGAGAGGTGTACGCCTCCACATATGAACTCTAATATGTGGTATATTCCTTGAAGCGTGTTGTGTTGTCCCAGTTCGTGCATAAGGTGACAGTAAGCGTGAGGTAGCAAGAGCTAATGAAATGCAGGATCAGACTGGAACCTTCCAACCCTTCGCTTTTGCTTTCGCTACCTAGTTAGAGGCATTGTGAAAAAGGGGCAGCTGACCCTTTACTTAGGGCTAAGAAAGTTAGATTAGAGTATTCTTTACTTAATTAAAAGAATCTCTTAGGACAATAAAAAGAGAAAAAAAGAGAATCTTGAAAATAAAAGAAAGAAATATGTATTATTTTAATTATAACTTTATTAAAATATTAACATAATTATATAACTATAATAAACTTACTTAAATTTAAAAATTAATTATTATTTAAATTTAAAAATTAATTATTATTTAAATTTAAAAATTAATTATTAATTATAGTGCTTATAAAATAAAAATGCGTAAATATGCACTTAAAGAACATTTATATTAAATGAATTATAGCTATAACTAATACTTTACCTTTATAAAAAAAACTAGTAAAAGCAAAAAAAACGATTTTTAAAAACGTATTATTTTTATATTAAAGTAAAATAAAGTGGTTAAATAAGCTAACTAGCTAACTAAAATAAGTTTAAGCTAAGTTATATAATAAAAATAAAAATATAAATATTATACTAAACTTTAAAGTATAAATTTAATTAACATATATATTATAATAAAAATTAGCTATAATTACTTTATTTATATTATTAAAGAGCTTTTTAATTAATTGTTTTATTTTTTAATTTATATATAGCTTAATTACTTAAATATATAAGTTATAACTTATTTTTTTATAATTAAAGTAATATAGTAAATTTTATATAATTATATTGCTTTATTTTATTAATATTTTTAATAAAGCTAATTTTTTACTTATAATAAATAATATTATAAAATTTATAAATAAGCAATTTATTATTGCTAACTTATATATTTAATTTATTTATTTATTAATTGCTATAATTTTTATATATAAATTATAATATATTATATTTAGCTATTTTAATTAATAATAAGCAAAACTTGCTTAATATAAATAGTTTAGTTATAATTAGTAATAAACATTTAAGCTAGCAGCTTTTAATTAATAAAGCTTAAAATAAACATATAAAAATATTAAACTATTTTTTTTAATTTAGCTTATAAACCGTTTTTATTTTTTTTAGTAAAACAATAATTAAGTATTAAAATATTAATATAATTTTTAAAATAATGCAGCTAAAAAACTGTTTATTAAAAACTTTTAAAAAGCTATTTAAAAAAAAATTTTGCATAAAAAGCTAATATTTTATAAAAAAAAAAGCATAATTGCTTTTATAAAAACAAAAAAAAAATAAGCTTAAAAAAGAATAAAAATTGCTAAAACTTTTAAAAAGCTATAATATAAGCAAATTTAATGCTTATTTATATTAAATAAATCTAAGTTTATATATTAATATATAAAGCTATTAATAATTAAAAATATATTTTGTTTTTTAACTTAATATAGTTTTTTATTAAAAAATAAAAAGTAAGGTTTTTTAAATATAAGCTAGCTATTATTTAAAAACTTTGCGTAAAATGTAATTATTATTTCTTTATAATGCTTATTATTAAATAAAAAAGCTTTAAAAAAAAAAAAAAGCATATTACTTTTATAAATAAAAAGCTATAAAAAAATAAAGCTTGCTTAATAAAACTTACATAAAGCAAAGTAAGCTAAACTAAAAAACAAAAAAACTAAATGTTATAAAATATATAAAAAAATAAAAGCGCATAAAAAACAAAAATATAAAAACATTTAAAAAAAAACTTAAAAAGCTATAAAAAATAAGCTAATAGTTTTTATAAATGCAAATAAAAAAAATTATTAAGTTTTTTAAAAAAAAAGTATAAAGAAATAGTATAAAAAAACTTAAATATATAAAATACTTAAAAATTTCTAATATTTTATACTTTTTTTTTAAACTTATATTTTTATTTAGTTTACTTTTATTATTTTTTATAGCTTATTTTTTTTATTACTTTTATATAAATTTTATTTTGTTTTATTATATAACTTAAAAGTTTAAAATTTATAGCTTAATTAAGTAATTTAGCTATAAAAAATTATTAGATTTTTTTATTTTAATATATAAAAAATATTAAAACTACTTATAAACAAAAAAAATAAAAATAACTAGTTTATTATTTTTAAAAAATATTAAAGCAACTTTATTTAGTTTAAATTATTTTAATAATAAACATAATACTAAAATTAAGCTATTATTTATGCTTTTTAACTTAAAATTAAACTAATATTTATTATTTAATAAGTTAAAAATAAATAAATAGCTAAATAATTTAAATGTTTTTTTTATATAAAATGCTTTAAAAACATTAATAAAATTAAACAGGTTTTTATTTATTATAATACTTTTTAAATAAAAAAAATAATTTGTATTACTTAAACAAATAGCTTATTAGTTATACTAGTAGCTATTTAATAAAACTTATATAAATAAAAACCTTTTTTAGAGCAAAAACTACTTATATATATAAAGTATGCAATAGTTTTACTATAAATCTTATTAATTTACTGCTTTTTTTATATAATATTTCGCTTTAAATCTTATATGCTAAGTTAGCAGCGTTTTTACTTTATAATGCAAAAGTAAAAAAATTAGCGCGTTAATAAAAAAGTCTTTTATTAATTAGTAGTAAAAGTGCTTTTTTGTTAGCTTTAAGTTTTATAAGCTATAAATAATATAATATTAAGTAAATTTTAAGCACTATATAGCGCTATATTTTTTATAAATTGCTTAGCGCTAAGTAATAAGCTTTAAGTTTTAATTATGCTAAAAATACAAGCTGTTTGCTATATAAAAAAACTAGTGCTTATATAGCATTAGCAATAAAAGCTAAAGCTGTTTGTTTTTATAGTAGCTAATATATTAAATTAATTACTTATATTGTTATACTAGCAAAAAAGCAAAATTTTTGGACTTTTAGCTTAGCTATTTAACTTTTAATTTTTATGCCTTTAGTGCAATAAGCATATAGTTTAAACTAAGCTAAAAGCAAACCAACTTTTGCTTTAAAGCAAAGCAACTGCAAACTAGGCAAAACTTAAACTTACGACTTTAAAAAAAGTAGCTAAGCATATATTACTGCGCTATTAAGCCAAAAAAAAAAAAAAAAAAAAAAAAAAAAAATAGTAAAAATAATATTAAAAAACTATTTATTATAAATTAAAGCTTATAAACTACTTAAATAAAAGTTTAAGCTTTAAAACTTTAAGCAAAATAAGTTTATTATTGCTATATTATAAAATTTTAAAGCTTGCTTAAAAGTTATATATTTTATTAATTTTAAAACTTATTTTTTTTAGCATTAAATATATATTAAAAATATTATAGCTTAAAAAAATTACTATTTTAATTTTTAATTCATTTAAAGTTTACTTAAAAAGCTAAATTAAAATATTATTAATAAAGTAATAAAATTTTTTAAAAAGTTATATAATAATTTAAATAAAATGTTTTATAAAAATCTTTATAAAATATTAAATAGCTAAATTAATAAAAAATTTAAGCTAAATCTTTATTTTAAAAAAACAAAAAAAGCATATAAAACGTAAAAAAAAGTTAATTATTTATATAATTATAATTTTAATAAGCTTTTATATATTATTATTAATATTATTAAATTAGCTATTAATATAACTATATTAATTATTAAAACAATTATTATTAAAACGCAATAAATAAAATTAGCTTAATATTTTATTTATAATTAAAATATAAATAATATTATTAAATAAATATAATAACTAAAGTTAAAATAAAAAAACGTAGTAATTATAAAAAAAAACTAAAAAAAATGCTAAAAAAGCTATAAAATTAGTATATTTAGCTAATTAATTAAAAATTATAAGCATTATAATATTATAAAATTAATATAAACTTATTAAAAAAGCAAATATTTAATATTAATGCTATAATTTCTAAATATTTATAAAAAAATAAATATAACTTTAAAAAACAAAAATAAAGCAAATAATTATTTAATTTTTATAATAAATAAAATTAAACAATTTTTATTTAGCAAAAAAAACTATTTATTAAAAATATAGCATAAATAATTATTATATTTATAAATATAGCTTTATTTATAAATTAAAAAAAAAAATATTATATATTAAAACTTTAAATAGTATTTAAAAAAGCTAAAATTTTTTATACGCTTTAAATATATAAAAGTTTTTTTTAAAGTTATAAAAATTAACAAAAATAAAAAAAGAATTCTTAATATTATAATAAAATAAATATATAACTTTGTTTTAAATAATAATAAGCTATTTAAATAAAAAGCTTATTATTAATTATAAAAAAAAAATCTTATTTTAAATAATAAAAATTTAAATGCTAAAATAAAAAGCAAACAAAAAAGTTAAAAAAAAAAAAAACTTTATTAGCTAAATAATAAACAGCTAAACTAATTTTTAAATAAAAAGTTTAATAATTAAACTTTTATACTTTATAAAATAAAACTAGCAAAAGCTTATAATATTAAAAAAAATAATTTAATAAATAGTAAACTAAATAATAGTTTTATTATAATAAATTAAAATTTTATATAAAGTACTTTTTATAATGTAAATAATATTAAAGTTTTATAAAACTATATATTAAGTAAAAAAATTAGTATAAATATGTTTTAAGCTAATTATTATAAGCTTTTATTTAAAAAAGCTGCTTTTTATTAAACAAAAAATAAAAAAAAACCTAAAAAACAAAAAAAAAAGCCTTTTATAAATTAAACAATTAAGAAAATTTATTTAAATAATAATAAATTTTTTATTTAATTTAATATTAAAAATATATAAATAAACAACAATTTTTATAAAGAAAATATTTTATTAAAACTAAAAAGTTTTAATTATTAAAAGCTTTAAAGAATTTAAAAAGTAAAACTTATAAAAAAAAGCTTAAAATTTAAAAAAATATAAACTAAAAAGTTTAAAAACTTTTTAAATAAAAAAACAAATATTATTTTTAAGAACTTTATACTAAAAATTTTAAAGTATTTTAATGTTTTTATTTAAATAATTGCTTAAATAAAAACTAAATTATATTTTAAAGCAGCAAAAATACTTAAGCTAATGCTAAAAATAATATTACTGCTTTTAAATAACTTTAGCAAAAATTTAAATTAATAAATTAAATTAAATATGCTATAATTTATTTTGTAAAAAAAAAGCAATAAATTAAAATATAAAGCTTAACTAAAAACTTTATTTTAAGAAATTTTAACTTAAATAAACATAAAAAATGCTTTTTTTTATAAAAGCATAAATTTTTTAAAAAACAATATAAAATTTTAATAGCTAATAACTAAAAAACTATAAAAAGGTTTTTAATAAATATTATAAATAGCTAATTAATACAAACTAAAAAAAGGACTTTATATTTATAAGGTTTAACTATAGTAGTACTTTTACTATAACTATAGTGGCTTAACTATATAGCTATATAAGGTTTTATGCTTAAAGCAATTATTATTATAATTGCTTGCAAGGCTTTTTCCTTTTAATTTATATTATACTTTTTATGCTTAATTGCTTTACTATTTATAGTAAACCTTATTAAATAATAAAATAAGCCCTATAATTAAAACTTTATACTTTAGTTTTTTTTTTTTGCTAGCAAATTATATGTACAAAATGTAATATAGCTTTTTTATTTATATAGTTTATTATTATTTTGTTTAAATTAGTTCTTATAACATTTAAACCTTTTTTAGCAAGCTTACGTAATATAAATAAAGTTTAGCTTTTATATTATATAAACCTTATTATTTATTTTTTTTGGATTAGTTTTTATAACATTTAAAGCGCTTTTAGCATTTACTTTAACTTTTATTAAAGTTAATCCGTTAAGATTTATGCTACTTATAGTTAATTCGTAAGAATTTATGCTATTTATAAGCATTAATTATTAATTATCAATTATTAATTATTTATTTACTAGCTAAGTACTTTATATATTCTATATTTACTAAATAGCTATGCTGCTTAAATATTACTATATTTAACTTTGCGTTAACGTTTATAGTTATATAACCTTTAGTTTTTAAAACATTAGTTTGTATTACATTTAGCTATTTTTTGTTTGCATTAAGTTCTTTAATACGTATAATACTTAATATATTTTACCTAATTTTATTATATTTGCGTTATATTTAATTATACCTTTAATTTTAAATTAAATTACTTGCTTTATAAAATTATGCAATAATTTAGTAAAACAGCTAATAAACAAGTAGTATTAACTTAATTAAACATAAATTTAGTTAAACTTAAAGAAATTTTCTAAGTTTTATAAACACGCTAATTTGTACTTATTTATATACTTGCATATTTTAATGCATTAAATTTTAGCATTACTTTATATACTTATATTTTATATTTTATGTTATTTTTTAGCTTGCATTACTTATTGCTATTAGCTTTAATAGCAAGCTAAAACAGTAAACAAAACAATTTACTAAGCAAATATTTTAATAATTTATTTTTAGATTTATAAATAAGTACTTTATTAAACTACAAAAGTTTTAAAACTAAGTTTATTATTAAAAACTTAATATTAAAACTAGCTAAAATAAGCAAAAAACTAGCTAATTTGCTAAATTAACTGCTTAAACCTTTTAAAGGCAAAAAACTAACTAATTTACTAAATTAATTGCTAATGTTATATATACTTTATAGTTTATAACTACTATGTTTTATGCTTACTTTTAAGCTAGTTTGTTTTAAAAGAAAAACTTAAAACTTGCAAACTATAAGTGCTTTTTTGCTAAAGAAAATAGCTAATGCTAATACTAATGCTTTTTTTTTTAATTAAAAAAAAAGTTTATTATTAACCTTAAAGCAAATAAATAATAATAAAAAAACATAATAATACTTAATAAATAAGTTAGCTAATTAAAATTAAAGAATAGCTTAAATCGTTTAAAACTAAGAAAAATTAAATAAAAATGTTTATTATAAGCTAGATCTTTTAAAAACTAATGAAATGTTTACTAAAAATTTAAATACTTTAAGTAAATAAGTTAATTATTTTTAAAGAACAATAAACTAAGTTGTTAAAAGTAATAATTAAACAAAAAATATATTAAAAAAACTTTTAAACTATATATTTTATACTTATAATAGTTTAGCACTATTGCTATTAAAAATACTAATATTACATTAGTTAATGCTAAAATAACTAGTTTTATTTTAGTTATTTTTGCTTTTACTTTATATAAATGCATTTAATTTTAAATTATAATTGCTTTATAAAAATAAAGCAGCTTTATTTTTAATACTTATAATAGCTATATTTGTTAAATTAACAAGCAATCTTTATTAAGAACTATTATAAAAACTATTATATTTAGCAACTTTTAGTTTAATAAGCATTAATTGTTTTTTTGCTTTTTAGTTTAACTTTAATATAGTACTACGTTTATTAATTAAAACTGCTTATTTAATAGCTTTTTTAGTAGCACCCTTTGTTTAAATAGTAGCTTTTATGCTTTTTATATTGTTTATTATAAGCATTATAGCTAATATAACAATAATAGTAGCATTATTTATAATAATTAACTCTACTTTTATTTTTAATATAAGAATTGCTACTTTTGTACTTGTATAACTAATTATGTATAAAGTAGCACTTAAAAGCAATAGTTTTAACTAAAACGAACTGTTTAAGTTTTTTACTATATATTAGTAGTTTAAAAAAGCAAAAAGTTATGCTTTTAATAATTATAAAAAAAAAGCTAAAAGATATATAAACATAAATATAAATATAAACGTTAATTTAAACCTAAATAATAATTGCTTAAATAATAATAATAGTAATAATAAAAGCAATAAATAACCTTTTTGTAAAAACAGAGTTAGTTTGTTTAATTAAAATAATTATACTAACTAAAGTGCTACTTTTAAAAAAAAATCAACTAGATTTACTATTAACAAATTAAATAAGTTAAAACGTTTTAATATTAGCTATTTTAATTTTAATTAAAATAATTTTAAAGATGTTAGCATAGTTATAAATAGTAATAAACTAATTTTTATTAATATTTATTGCTTTATAAATTATATTTTTTTGTTTTTTAAGAATTTAAGTATTTATAACTTTAATAAAAAGCAAATATTAAAAATGTTTTAAACTTTATTAAAAAATACTGCAATAATATAATAAAATAATAAGTTAACATTAGTTATACATATAAGCTATTATACTAAAAAATTAAATAAAATATTTAACGAACTTATAATTTAATTTGCAATGCTTGCTTTTAAAGCAACTTAATAATTTAATAGCATTAAGCTTACTTTAAAAAACATAGCTTAAAAAAATATAGCAATAATAACTTTTATTTAAAAAAAGCTATAATATGCTAAAGCAATAAAAACTTTAATTAAAAATAATAATAATTAGCAAAGCGTAATAGTTTTTATTTAAACTTATATAAATATAAACATTAAATAATACTTTTATACTTTTAAAAAAAAAAATCTTTAGCTAAATATATAATTAAAGTTATTAAAGCAAAGCTAATTTTTATTATAGTAGCAAAAAAGATGTTTTTTTATATATGCAAAAAAAAGAAGTAATATATATAATATTAATTGCTTTTGCTTAAAGGTTATAATTATAAGTTCTAAAAAGATAAGTATAAATATAAGTTAGAAAATAAAAATAAGTTTAATAAAAATAGTAAAAATAATAATAATAAGCCTTTATAAAAAAAAAAAATGCAAATATAAATATAGTTGCAAGCATTATTAAAATAAATATAATAAGCACAAAAAGAATTATAATTAAGCTTATTTTATAAACTTTAATTTTAAGTTTACTTTTTTTAAGTTTAAAAATCTAATTTTCTTTTTTTTAGAAAGCTTAAATAATGCAGCTTTTATAATAATAAACTATAGTAATATATGCAAATATTATAAAAAAACTTTTAATTTATTGCGTAATAAAAACTAATACGTTTATAAATGTATTAATTGCTTATATAAACAAATTATATTTTAGTTGCTTGCTAATTTAATAATATATATATGTAAGCATTATTGCACTTTGTTTAATTTTTATAATTAGCTGTTTTGTTATTTAAAAACTTGCAGTATAAATAAATTATAAGCAAACTTAGTTTTATGTTAGCTAAAAATAAGCATTTTTACAGAAATTAAAAGCGTTAAATTTAAAGCTAAGCTAATTATACTTTATATATATTAAGCACTTTTAATTGCTAATATTTTAAACAATTTATTAGAATGTTTTAGCGTTAAATACTTATATTTTAAAATAAATGCATATATTAAACTTAATAATAAAAAAGTTTAAATATGCTTAAACATAAGTATATTATAAAGCATTATTATATGTAAGCTTTTTAATATCTGTAAATATATAATTAAACATTAAAAAGGTTAACAAGCAAAAAAAATTAAAAGTATTAATAAAAGCTGCTTTTATTATATATTAAAAGCTAAGTTTAAACTTTATTTATTAAAACATAATAATTATAGATTTTTTAAGCTTTTATAAATTAAAAAAAAAGCTTAAATAGTTAAAAAAAACATAATACTTTATTTTTTATTAAGCATTAAATGTTTAAATTTATAAAGTGCAGTTATTAATTATAAAAAAGCAAAAGTAATTATAGCTAATATAAACAACTTTAAAATTCTATTTTAGGTATATTTATATGCGTACTTATATATATAAAGAGTTATTTTAGTTTATAAAGTATTTTTTAAGCTTAGCGCTATAATATAAGCTTTAGTTACGTATAAACTTTTGTTTGCTAATTATAACTTTATGTTTAAGTTATTTTATAAAAATAGTATAACTATATTTATTAAGTTTACTACTTTTAAAAGTATAGTTTTAGCTAATTTTTTGCTTTAAATTAAAACTATACTTAAAAGTACTTATGTTAGTATTATTTAAAAGCAATTTTTTAGTAGTAAAGCTAAAAAAAGATTTTAAAAAGCATATTTAAAAATAGTTATATTAACTGCAAGTATTATAGCTATAAGTGCTTTATTTAGTATAACACCTAAAAATATTAGCGCTAAAACTATTAATATTATTAGCGCTAGCTTAAATATTATTAATAAAAGCATTTATATTTTTAATAACTTTAAGTTTTTTAACGCATTTTATATAAATAAATTAATTAACTTAACTTTTATGCTTAAATAAATTATTATTAATATATATATTTTTAGCTATAATTTTAACTTTTATATTAATATAACTAATATTGCTAATATAATAAACACGCTTAAATAAGCTAGTATTTTAATTATTAGCTTAATTATTAATGTAATATATAGCATAATTAAAAAATTAGTTAACTAGCTACTAAAAAAAATAAACAACGCAATAAATTTAAACGTACTAAAACTTAAGATTTATAAAATTATTTTTACTTTAAAAATTAAAAAACTTAATAAAAAAAACGAAGTTATATTGCTAGCTAGCTATTTTATTTATATTAGCAAAAATATAACAACAAAAGAAATCTTATAACTAATTAACAAAATTCTTAAAATTTAGCAAAACTAAAATATTATTAATATTTTTAAAAATAAACTTATAAAAATACTTTTAGTAAATAATTAGCAAAAAACTAAATTAAATAATTAATTTTATTTTTTAAGCATTTATAATAAAAAAGCTATTAATTTTATTTTTAATTAGCTTTATATATAAAGTTAAATAAAATAAGTTAATAAACTTACTTTATTTATGCATTTTATTTTTGTAGTTTAAACGCAAAAAAAAAGAAAACTGCACTTATAACTAGTAATTAACTTGCGAACTTTAAACAAAATAGCTGTTCTAAATAATTATTTTTTGCTTTTTTAATTTAAAGTTATTTTGTTAATTAAAAGAAAAAAGTATATAACTTATATAAACGCAACTTTTTTTTTTTATTAATTTAGAATGCATTTTAATTATTGCAACAAATTTACTATTATTAGCTTAAAAAGTTTTAAACGGTTTATAGTTGCATTTATAAAATTTTGCAATATATTTGCATATATATAATAGTTTATAAATTGCTTACTTAAAAAGTTTAAGCACTTTTGCTGCGCTTTTATTAATAATATTATAATTTACTTTAATACTAAAAAAAAACACCTTTTTTATTTACGTATTATTTTTAAGCTGTTTTAAAGCAAAAAAATATTCTTTTTGCTAAAGAAATTTTTTATAACATATTTTTTTATTAAGCTTTTAAGCTTTTAAGTAAACGCTTTTAGCATATTAACTATTAAGCAAAAAGTTAAAGCAATATAAAATATTAAGTTTTTTTGTTAACTTAAAGCTTTTAAATAATATTTAAATATTATAAGTTTTTTACGTTTATTAATTTTGTTTTATATAAAGATTTTAAAACTATTATAAAAACATAAAACTGCATTGCTTAATAAAAAACATAAGTTTAAAAGGTTTAAAGTAAACAACTTTAGCAAGCGTTAACTATATTATTGCTTAACTTTTTTTAAACTTATAAAAGCTAAAAAAGCATTATTTTAAGCTGTTTAAAATTTTATTTGTTTGCATACTATATTGCATTATTATAACTTTAGTAAGTTATTATATATATAAATAAATATATTTTTTAAGCAAAGCTTTAGTATTATGCTATATTATACAAAAAATAATTATATATAATAATTAAGTATTTTTATTTTTAGTATATAAATGCTTTTTGTTATATATTTAAGCAAATATATTTTAATTTCCGAGTTATAGTATAGTTTTTTTAAAATAAAAATAAGTTGTGTTATATAAGCATATAAACGTTTATATATAACAATTAAAACGTTAAAAAACTTTATAGTTATTTTTATTGATTATTTTGCTACTAAAAGCATTATTAACTAAATTAATCTAAATACTGCGTTTATAAATTATATTAATAAATGCTTTATTAATGCTTTAATTTACCTTTTTTAATATAGTTTATAAATATATTACTTGTTTAGCTATATTAACTATATATTAAATATATTAAGTTATTTTAAAAATATTAAAAACTTGCTTAATACAAAAAATAATATATAAAAAACTAATAAAGATTTTATACTTAATAACATTTAATTAGTATTAATAAAAGCTATTATAAGTAATAAAGTAAAATTAAAAATTATTGCTAATTATAATAAAAACTTAAAATATTATAAAACTTTAAACGTAATATATGCAAATAGCAATAAAAATGCTGCAAATCTTTTATGCTTAAGCTATTTTTTTGCAATTATAAATAAACTGCTTTATAATATTAACAAAAAAAGCTATTATTACTTTTGCATTTTTAAAAATTAAGTTAGTAAGTTTTTTGCTATAGTTTATAATAATAAATATTACTTTAATAAAAAGCGTATAATATATAACCTTAAAGGTTTTTTTATCGAAAAAAAAACTTAAAAAATAAAAACGTATTTATAGCATTATAACAATTATAAACTTTATATAATAAGTTAAAATAAACTAAATAGTAATTATTAGTTAATTTAACTTAAAAATTTTTAATTTATAAAAATAGTTATAATAAACTTTATTATAAATTTGCTTAATATATTAGCAATAAAAACTTTATAGCAATTAAATAAATATATATATTATAATGCATTAATACTTATAATATATATTATATTTAAACGTATGTTATTAATTCTAAGTTATAAAACGTATATAGCAAAAAATTAAAATCTTGCTTTTGCTAAAATGCTTTTATTATGTAACTAAAGCATGCTAAGCAGCATTATTTCTAATTGCAACTATAAGTTTACTTTAAAATTTTAAATAAGTTTATAAAAAAGTTATAGCATATAGCTTTTAATAACTACTATATATTACTTATAAAGTAATAGCATATTTAAGCATAAAAACTAAACTATTAAAAGTGCTATTTAATATTATACTTTTGTTTATTTTAATTATAACTAAATAAATATTTTTTTATTTTTATAATAAAACTTTAATAATGCATACTTTAACTTTATTAAGTTTTTATTACATAAATAATTGTTTAAATTTAAACTTTTTAGTTTTAATAATATATTTATTAGTAATAATAAGTTATATAGCATATTAAAAAATATTTGCTTTTTTTGTAAATATTTATGCAAAAATGCTAAGTTAGCTATAAATTTTGCTGCTATAAAAGCTAAATATTATTATAATAATAAACATAAGCTTATAAAGTTTAACGTTAAAAACAAAGTTTATTTAAAGCTATATAAAAAATATTATTTTTTTAGCAATTTATTTAAAAAATACTTATAATAATATATTAAACTATATAAAGTAATAAAACAAATAAGTTAGTTAGCTTATTATATTAATTTACTAAAAACTTTTAGTATATATTTTATAATTTTAGTTGCATACTTTTTATTTAGCTAATAAAGTAAAAACTTATTTTATTAAACTGTATTTTTACTTAGTTCTATTTATAATAAGCAAAACTTTAACGAAAAAAGTAATTTGTTCGAAATTAAAACTATTTTAAAGCATTATGTTAATTAAACTAAGTTAAGTTTTAATTACTTAGTTAAATAAAAAAAATATAGTTATAAAAATAACTAGTAGAAATTAAAGTAATAATTTTAATTAGCTAAAGACTTAGTTAAAGAATATTAAGCTTATATAAAAGGTTAAGCTAAATTAAAACTAAAAAATAAAGCAAAAGCTGCTAAGCTTATTATTAGTAAGCAACTATATAAATAGCTATAAAAGGTTACGCTTGCTTAATTAATTAATAGATTAATAAACAGTTAAATTAATTATAATCTTTAATAAAGATTAATTATATAAATAGCTATATTAGCTTTATTAAAGTTAACAACTTTTTTATTATGCTTTAGCACTTAATACAAACTAAAAAAAGGACTTTATATTTATAAGGTTTAGCTATAGTAGTATTTTTACTATAGTTATAGTAGCTTAGCTAAATAACTATATAAGGTTTTATACCTAAGGCAATTGCTACTATAATTGCTTATAAAGCCTCCTTTTTTTAATTTATATTACATTTTTTATGCTTAATTGCTTTATTACCTATAGTAAACCTTACTATTAATTAACTTAATAAACATAAATTATTAAATAATACTTATAAAACTAGCTTTTTATTAAACTATTTAATAGCATAAATAAATAAAAAAATAAAATATAATAGTTTTATTATATATATTTATATGCTTTAATTTAGCTTTATAGCTGCTTTTTTAAAAAAGCAATACTATAAAATAATAAAAGTTTTTTGTAATTAAAACTAATAAAATAATTAAGTAATATTATTTTTTGCTTATATTCCTTTAGATTTTTAAACGTTAAAAAATAAACTAAAGTTTAATAAAATGTTTTTTAAAATTTTAAACTAATTATAATAAACCTGTTATATATTAATATAATAGGTTTGCCTTTAAAGTTTTAATTTATAAGTAATAATAAAATCCTTAACAATAGTTTATTAAAGAAGTTTTTAAGATATTTTTACTACTGTGCATTAATAAAAGTTTTAAAAAATTAAAAGTAATAAATATATTTAGAAGGCTTTTTATGGAAGTCTTCCGTAGGAAAGCTTCTCTAAAACGTTTTCTTAAAAACGCTTTCTTTAAAACGCCTTCTCTAGGAAAGTAGCTAGCCTAGTATAATTATGGTCTAATAAACCTTGTTTTAAAGACTTAGTTTAATAATATAATAACTTTCAGACTTTACTAAGCTAGCTTACTAATTAATAGCTAGCAATTTGTTTTTATTTTGTATTATTATTATTAAACTAATTAGCTTTTCAGTAAATTAGTTATTTTTTAAATACTTATTTGCTTTAACGCTATTACTATAGCTTAAGTTAAAATAGTTGTTTTTTTATTAACGGCTTTTAATCTGTTAAACTACTTAACTATGTATTATTTACGTTTTATTAAAAACTTTGCTAGCATAAACGTTATTTTTAAAAAAACTTCTTTAAAAAGTTTTCCGACTTTCTTTGAAGCTTTTAAAGCTTATATAACTTTTTAAGCTTTTATGCTACTTTAAAATAACACATCCTATTAATTAATGCTATTACAAAAGCACTAAACGTATTATATTAAAATTTAGTTTTATTGCTTAAGCAAAATACTTTCTAATAAAGTTTATTGTAGTAAACTTTTTTTGCTGTATTAATTGCTTTTTTTTTTTTTTTTTTTTACTAATTCTCTTTTTTCTTTTATTTCTTTTAGTTTTTTTTTCCTTTAGTTTTTTTTAAGTAGTTTTTATTTGTTTTTTTTATATTTTTACGTTATTTTTAGTAAGTTATGCTTATAGCTAATATTTTCTTTAACTTAAAAAATTGTTATTTTTGCTATTAAGCTGCTACTTTTTTTAAAGATAACTTATAGTTGTTTTAAGTACAAAAGCTTAACTAAAATACTTTTAATTAACTTTATTGTTTTAAAGCTTGCTTTAATAATTTTTTTTGTTTGTTAAAGCTAGCTTTTACTTACTTTTATACTACTACTTTTAAAAACTACTTTATTAAGTAAATAATTAATGTTTTTAAAGCTAAAAAAGCTATATTATTAGCAAATAAGTTTATTTAAAATAATATAGTTTTTATATTTTTAACCCTTATAAAAGTAAACATTACTTACTTTAGTTTATTATTTTAACACTTTTGCGTTATTACTATATTAGCTAATACTTTGTTTACTTTTTTATTACTTAACCTTAGTTTAAAGATGTTTTTTAACTTTTTAAACAAGCTAATTTCTCTAAATAATAACATTAAGAAAAAAGCAGCTAAGATTGCTTTAGCAATAAAAGCTGTTATTTAAAACAACAGCATTTAATCCTTTATAAAAAATATCTTTAATGCAGCAAAGGCAATAGCTACTTATGCTTTTAAAAAAGCTAATTATTAAAGAATACAGTTAGTAAAATATTTTAATCCCAATTTTTTTAATATTTATAGCGTTAGCAAATATATTACATTAAAAAGCAATATTTACTAAAAAAACGTTTATTTGTTTATAGTTTCCTTTAAGCAGCATTTTATTAACTCTAAGCGTTAAGCAATACTACAAGAGTTTTTTTTATAATTGCTTTATAAAAACGCTTAGATTTAATACGTAAGCGTTCTAAATAAAGTTACTAAAGCTATAATAGCAGCAAGTCTTAAATATGCTATAACTAAACTAAAAAGCAAATATAAACAAAATACTGCTAATGCTTTTAAAGCAGCTTTAACTACTTTTTATACTAAAAACAAAGTTTTTTAAGATATTTTTATGCATACTTAAGCAATAAATATAATACAACACTATTATAACTTTAAGTTTATAACTAAAGCCTAGTTTACTGCTTATATTTAAAATTAGTTATATTTTAACTTTTAGCAAATTTATAAAAAGCTTACTTTAACTATTTTGCTAAACGGTTTTTTTACTTATATTAAAAATAAGCAAAAAGCTTATTATACTGCTTTACTAAGCTATAAAAAAGTTTTAGCTTTTAAAACTATAATGCTATATTTAACTTTATATGTGCTATTTATTATTAATGCTTTAGTATTAATATTACAGCAATAAATGTTAGCTAATTTTATTTACGAAGCTAATATAGCTTTTAAAGCCTAATTAAACATAGCTTTTAAAAATGCATTTTGAAGGAATTATTACAAAAATAACTAGTAGTGCAACAGTTACTAGTTATTTTATAAGCGTAATTGCAGAAAATTCCGCAGGAAATTCTACAGAAGATTTTATAAAAGCCGCGGCTTTTATATGAACTATTAGCAACATAATAATTATAACTATAAACGTAAAAATATTTACTGCTATAGTTATAACAATATACGCAAATAAAAACATTATTGCTAAGCATAGCAACTTTTTAATTAGTAATTTAAACAATAAATTAAGCTTTATTAAATGCTTAGTAAAGCTTATTTTAAAATTAAAAACAAAGTTATGTTTGCTATTAATAAGAACTTTTTAGTAAAACATAAAAAATAATTAATAAGTTAAAAATATATTATAGTTAAAAAAGTTAAAAAAAACAGCAAAAAAAAGCTTTTTGTTAAATATTTTAACAATAAAAATAAAAAAGTTAACTTTTATTTTGCAAGTACTACTAATATAATACTTATAAACAAATTAACAACGTTATTTTGTTGCTACTATAAAAAATAATTTTTTAATAAAACTGCATTTTTTATTTATAGCATTAATAAACGCTATTATAAAACGTTTTTTTTTATAGTTAAAGTTAACCCTAAAAAAACTACTTAATTTAAACTATATAATAATATTATATTTATAACTAATAACATTTTTAATACTGTTTTATTTTAACCGGACTTTTTTGCTATATATTATGTTTACTGTTTAGCTTTTTATACTTATTTTTAGTTAAAAGCTACTATTTAAAACAATCCTAAGATTACTTTTATATATATAAACACTAACTGCTTAACTATTATAATAAAAAAAATATAGCTAAAAACTTTTATGCTTTATGCTTTTTAACTATAAAGTAAAACTTTATTTATAAAAAGCATTAAAAGTATAGTAACCTTATTTACTAAAGCAAAATTCTTTTTTTTTGTTTATAGTTGTAATTAAAACAGCATTAAAAAACGCGTAAAGTTTAATATTGCAGCATAAGTTATAAATAACCTAAAACTTAATCTACTTTTTAAAACAAAATTTCTTAATGCTTACTGCGTAATAATTAACTTTGCTTTAAGCATAATAACATTTAAAGCTTATTTAAATATTATTATATTAATTATTATTATTTATAAAAGCACCTTTATTAACTAATAAGCATTAGCAGCGTTTAATATTGTTATATTGCTATATTTAATAGTAGTAGTACTAGTAGTATATATAGATTTTTTGCTATATAATTAAAAAGGCTTTTTAAAAGATTATATTTTTAAGCTAGCTATTAATAGCACTATTGCAGCTATAGTTTTTAATAATATTAAAGCTGTTTTTTTTTTTAACTATACTAATAAGTTTATATATATTTAACAAAAAACTTATTTTAGCATAATTAAAAATTATAAAATAAACGTATATATTAATACTACTTAAAACAAGGCTAGCTTTATAATAACTATTATAGCTATTAATTAAAACAGCTTAACTAACGATTTTTAAATAACTTATAAATTTAGTATTAAAAAAAATATTTTTGCGTTGCTTTTATTAGCAAACGCTATAGCTTAAAATATTTAAGCTACTTTTAGAAAATTTAAAATAGCTAGCAAAACGTTGCTATTACTTAAGGTTTAACGTTTTAAAAAAGTCCTTTTTATAAAAATATAAAATAGCATTTATATTTATACAAAAAACCGAAAACATGCTAATAAACTAAAAGCGCTGCTTAAAAGCTATATAACTTAGCAAACGTAAAGTATAATTATTATAAATAAAAACAATATAATAAAAGTTAACTTTGTTAAAAAATAATAATACTAAGTTATATTTATTGCACGTTTATATACTTTTAAACTAAAAAATAAAAAGCTTATAAATAAAGTTTTTAATAAAATGCATTTTAAAAGTAAACTATACTTTATAAAGTATTTTACTTTTTTTAGCTGCTTAGTTTTTATTACTTAAAAAATTATAAACAAAGTTAAAAAAAGTTATATAATAGTTAATCTTTGCGCTTTAAATTATATTGTTATTTTTAACGTTTACTTTTTACTTACTTAAAAAGCTATTATTATAAAGCTATAAAGTTATGCTTATATTACTATTATAAATTGTTTGAAGTTCTTTTACTAGCTGTTAATTTAGCCTAGTTATTATAATTATATAATAATAGTTTTTTTGCAAGAACTAAAAATATTTACTATAGCTTTAATAAAGTTTTAAAATAGCTTTAGTTTTGCTTAATAGTTTATAAATAATAAACTAGCTTTATATGCGTAGTATTATGCAGCTTATATTAATAACGTTATTATATACTTAAAAATAGCTTTTAAGCATTTTAATTATATTTTTGCTGTTTTAAATCTTTTTAAAAGTATTAACTTAAGCTTTAAACCTATAAAATCTTTTATAGCTTATTTTTCCGTTCGCTTGCTTAGTTTTTTTATAAATAGTTTTAAAATAGCAATAATAGAAAATTAAGTTCTTGCTATACAAAAAATAGCTTTGCTACGCACTTTAGTTACGTTAAAAATATATATTAATATAGTTAGTTTTCTTAGAAAATTTATTTTATAGTATTAATAAAAGCTAGCGCTTTTGTAAGCATGTAAAACTAAACTTTTAATAAACAGTTGCAATTTAAAAGCTATACTAATAATAATAACTGTATAACAATAATAAACATTAAAAGTTTAATTTAACCTTACTTTAAAAAAAAAGAAAAGTTTTTGTATACTATAAATATAGCTTATAAAAACAAGTTATTTAATTTACTAAAATTATTCTTATATTTTTTTTTTTAAAATAAACGCTTTTTGCAAACGTAAGTACAAAGTTATAGTTTTTTATTTTAACAGTAAATAAAATAGTTAATATATTTTAGTTAACTTTATTTACTTAGTAATATTTTTTAATAAAGTTTTAATATAAAACAAAAGCAAATATAGCGCAACTAAATTAAAAATGTTTAGCTTTATGTAGTTATATTGCTAGTTATAAGTATAACTTTAGTTTTGCACTTTTTTAGTAATAATTTTAACAAACTATAAAGCTACTTAAAAAATCGTTAATTAAACTAATTTACAATTTATAAATATTATAAAGCTTAACGTTAAACTTATAATAGCTTTTATTTATTTATTGCAGTTTTAACTAAATGTATAATATATATTTAGTTATATTAATTTAGTGCTAAATGCCTTTAGCTAGCTTTTAATTATTTTAGATCTTTAAAACTTTGCTGTTATGTTTAATAAAACTAACAAATAGCTTAAAAATATTATTAATAATTTTAGCTACTTTACTAAAACAAAGGTTATTATTAACGCTAAATAACGTACAAAGTTAACACAAAAATATTTAAACGATTTTTATTTTGCTAATATTTTTAAAATATTACAAAAACAGCAAAAAAACATAAAAAACCTAAAGGTTAAATACAAGCTATTAGTTCTATTTTTTTATTGTTTTAACAATAAGCTTTTTTATACTATTTATTAAAACAGCTTATAATACCTTTATATTTTAGCTGCTTATTATTAAAACCTTTTTTATATAGCCTATAATAACAAATATTATTTTAAACCTAAAAAAATGCTTTATAAGCTATAAAATTTTATAATTTATAACGTATTTAAATAGATTTATAACTATAAGCAGCATTACTTAGCTTGCTTTAAATATACAACTAACTATTATAAAACGTTAAAAAAACTTAAGCTTATTTGCAAATTTGCTATACTTTTTTATATATTAATAATAAACTTTATTATAAGCTTTCTAAAAGTATTTTTAGCAAACATTTTTTAAGCTATGCTAAGCTATAATTATTATAATTGCTTTTTTACTATAACTTGCAAATTTTTTAAAAAATGCTTATTAATACTTAGCTATATTTAATATATAGCTATAAAATAAGCAACAATTATGCTTAAAGTTCTTTTTTTATACAATTAAAGCATGCTTTAAAAAATTATTTCTAATAAGGATTGCAAGTTTATATTTAAGTTTTAGCAAACATTGTAAACTTAAATAAAAATTATATTTAGCGTTATAATAAGCTACTATTTTTAAACAAATAGCTAAAGCAAAAAACAAAACTAAAATATAAAAATAGCTATTTATTATTATATTTATGTATATAAAAACGTTTTATAACTTAATATTATTTTAGCGTTATAGCATAATTTTAATAATGCAATATTATTAGTTCTAAAACAAAGTTCTAACAAAGTTATTTTTAGCTTTAAGCTTAAAACTACTTTGTTAGTTATAAAAGTGCTTTTTAAAGCCTTTAATTTTAAATTATAGTAATAAATGCATTAAAAAAATATAAAAACAGCAATTAATTTTGCTGCAGCTAACGCAAAAATATGTTATAATGCTTAACATAATTTAGTTTAGTTAAAAGCAAAAAACAAGGTTTATTTAAAATTGCATAAAAAATATTATTTGCTTAAAAAACTACTAAAGAAGTAGTTTACTTAACAAACAAAACTATTTATAATACTTTGTTATATTAGTAAATTTGCTTACGAACTAAATTTCTTTAAACGTTAAAAAATGCATTAAGTAGTTTTAGTTATTTATTTATTTTTAGCTTTTAAAAAACAAAATCCTTTTAATAAAAGGTTTAAATATTTAAAACATATTTTAGTAAAAAGTAATATTAATAATTATGTTTTTTACAAAATTAAAAGTTTTTTAGCTTAACGCATTTTATATATAAAAAAAAAACTATAGCTTAAATACTTTATATATTAAAAGAGCTACAAAAGTTAATATAACAAATAGTATTTATGTATGCTACTAATAAAAAATGCAGTAAAATTAGTAAAAAAGTACAATAAAAAACATTTATTAACTTTAGATAATTTAAAAATAAAAAAAGATTTAAAAAGCATAAACAGTTAATATAAGCTAAAAGTACTAAAAAAACTACTATAGAACTAAAAAATTATAAATATAATCTTTAAAACTAATATTATAATAAATTTGCTATACTATTATTTAAAACAACTATTTGCTTAAATACTTAGTATACTAGCATAAATATTACATTTTTAAGTTAATATTAATTTTTTTGCTTTATTATTTTAACTATACGTATGTTAATATTTTAAAAAAGGCGTTTTATACTATTAATTAATTAATACTAATTTTTCTGCTTTGCTATTTTAACTTTACGTATATTTATATTTTAAAAAAAGCGTTTTGCATTATTAATCCTTTTTATATGTAATAACGCTTAACGTTTTCTTTACGCAGTTTTTTTGTTTATTTTTTTTTTATTAATTCTTACATTTTTTATATGCTTGCATTTTTTGCATGCCTGTATTTTTTGCATGCTTATATCTTTTATATAATTAGTTTTTTTTTACTAATTTTTGCATTTATACGTAATTATAATAGCTTAAAACCAAAAAACTATTGTTTATATAAACCTAGCGTTATTTAATAATTAAATTAATGCATTTATTAAAAAAAGCGTTCTTAAGCTAACTTTTAACTATAAAAATAATTTATAATATATTGTTTTTAAGCATTAAGCTTTTGTTTTAGCAGCTTATAAAGCTAAAGCTTATAACTAATACGAAAAAATTTTAAAGGCAACTAAAGATTTTAAAAGCTTTGCTTTTAATACAAAAACAAAAAAACAAAATTATTAAACTAATTATATTACTAAAACTAATAACGCTAAGCTTATTTGTTTAGCTATTATATTATAATAATATTAGCAATAAGTATTAAAGCAATACTTAATACAAGTAAAACTGTTTTTTAAAATAGTTATTTAACATTTAGTTATAATTGCGCTAAATAAGCAGCTATTTAAGTTTAAGCTATATATTGTTATTAAAAAGCGTTTTAAAAAAATTGCTAAGCAGTATACTTATAATAACTATAAATATACTTTATAGTATAAGAACTTGCTAACTTTTAAGCAAATTAAAGCTTTACGCATTTTTAAAAGCGCTGTTTAAAGTTTTAGTACTTTTTTTAACGTTATTAAAGCTTTTTTTATATAAACTAGCTTTATATTTTTAGCAGTAATAACAAAAAATATTAAAGTATTTAACTATTAGTACTAATAATATTATAAGAATTTAAAGCGCATTAAAGCTAAAAATATTTCTAAAGTTAAAGCTTAAATAATTTTTTTTAACAAAAACAATAAAAACTATAATTAAAAAAAATCTAACAAAAATAATACTGTTAACTTTACAAATAGTGCTAGTATAGCACATACTTACAATTTTAATTAGTTATAAACTTTATAAACTTTTTAAAACGCTTTTACTAAAGCGTTATTAAAGCTAATTGCTTTATTTAAACAAAAATAAACTGCTAAAAATGTTTTTTTGCAAGCTAAAAATATTATTAGCTTTATAAAAGTAAACTTTAATATAAGCTATAAATTAATTATATACGTAATGCAAAGCTAAATGTACTAAAATTAGCTTATTAGCTTAAAACTAGCAAAATTAATTTAGTTTTAGCAACTTTTACTTTATATTAAATAATGCATACTAAACATAAAGCTATTTTTTTTAAAATAATTTACATTAGTTATATAAAGCAACAAACTTTACATAAAAACATTATTAATAATAAAGCAGTAAATATTATATTAACAACTAAAGTTAATTAAAAGCTTTTAGTTAATACTACTACTATAAACCTTACAAATAGTTTTGCTTTTATTTAAAGCTTAATAATAGCTAATAAGGTTAAACTAGCTAACCTTAAAAAAGATTTAAATAACAAAGTTTATTATGTAGTTTAAAAAGCATTAAGCAGTAATATTATTAATAAAAAAGTATATAATACGCTTTATAAAAAAAAACAAAGTTTTGCTATAATAGCTGCTAAAACTCTATTATTTTAAAAAGATTTAACTGCAATTTTTAATACTTTTGTTATTTTGCGTAAGCATAAGCGCTATATTTTTAATAGCATAATCTTTACTGCTAGCTTATATTATTAAAGCAGTTTTAACAATATTTTACTAGTAAGCATTAAACGTATATAAATTAAAACGCCTTTTTAACAATTAACTATTATAACACTTTAACATAACTTATTTATTTTAAAAAACATATTTTTTAAAATATTACCTTGTTTTTAATACATTTTTACTAACGTTTTTAAGCAACTTAATTAAAACATTAAAACTCCGTAAAAGCATTAAGTTTTTTTAAAAAGATTATTATTTATTAAAACGTTAATATAAGCTTTAAAACAGCTATTATATAAATTAGTAAGCTTTATAAGCTAGCAAAAGTTTTATATATAAAATAAGTTGTTTTTTAAAACAATACTTTATTATTAATGTTTTCTTAAAAGTAAATTCTAAAAAAAAGCTTCTTATAAAAAGCTTTTTAAAAATAATATCTAATGTAAAAATAACATTTAGTAAAATTATTTATGCAATAATATTTTAGCAAAATTGTTTTAATAAAAATAACATTTTAGCAAAGTTGTTCTAGTAAAATTATTTTAATAAAATTAGTCCAATAAAATTATTTTAGCAAAAGTTCTAGCAAAATTATTAATAAAATAGTATTGTAAAATTATAGCGTTATATTATATAATTTTTCCCTAAAAAAAAGACTATTGTTTACTAAAACGTTAACATAAGCGCTAAAACAGTACTAATAAAAACGTTAGTTTTTGTTAAAAAAGGGCAAATAAAAAGCTTTCTATAGAAGTCTTCCGTAAGAAAGCTTCTTTAAAACGTTTTTTTAAAAACGCTTTCCTTAAAACGCCTTTTCTAAAAAAATAGCTAGCCTAGTATAATTATAGTTTAATAAACCTTGTCTTAAAAACTTAGTTTAACAATATAACAACTTTTAAACTTCACTAAGCTAGCTTACTAATATTAATGCTTAGCAATTATAAAAAATTAATAGCTAAAAAGCTAAAAACTAAATAAATAACTAAATATAAAAAGTGCATAATTATATAAACAAAGAAAACAGTAGTAGTAATTTATAAACGTTGCTTTTTTTAATAAACTTAATGTTATATTGTTTTAAGTTTAAAGCTTAATAAACTTAACGCTTAAGTTTATTAAGTCCATGCATTAAACCCTTATAATGGTTTAAATACATATCTTTTTAACAAATAAAACTTCCTCCGCGTATGCTTTCTTTACACCTAGCCTTTAACTAGCTTAATTAGCCCATTTTATAACACTAATATAATATTATATATTTATTATTTAAAAATAACTTAAAAAAGCAAAAGTTATTAATTATTATATTTATATTGCTTTTAAAAAAAATAGTATTTTTAGCTAAACTTTAGCTAAATATTAATTTTATATTAATAATACTAAAAAAAAAAATAAGCTTAAAAAGCTAACATAATTAGCATTAATAGCTTTAAAAAGCGCTAATTAAACTTTTAACCTTTTTAAAATAAAAATTTATAAAAAATATAATAATTATATTAGTAATAATAGCTTAAATTTATTTAAAAAAATATTAAAATATAAGTTTTATAATAAAAAAAATTTAAGCTTAATAAATTATTTTAATTAAAAATACTTAAGCTTTTTAAATTTATGTTTTATATTAGTTTTATTACTAAAAACGCAAAATATTTTAGCTATATTTTTAAGCGTTATAAAATTAAAAAAATATATATAGCTTTATTTAAAGCTTATTATAAAAATAAAAAATAAAATTTATAAAAAGAATATTACTAAAATTATTAATTTTAAAGCATAATTTAGTATTATTATAAACTTATTTATTAATAAAAATAGCTTTATAATTAAAAATATAAATATAACTTAAAAAGAATTTAATTAAACTAATAATTTTATTAAATATATAAAATACTTAAAAATTATTATTTAAATAAATAAAGAATTACTGCTTTTTTTATTATATATAATTAATAAAAAACAAGCTATTTATTTTTTGCTGCTAAATATAAACTTTATTATAAAATTTTAAATAAGTTTATATTTTTAAAGCTTTTATATAATAGCTAATATAATATTTAAAATAAGCTAAATTATTATATTAATAATAAACTATATTAAACAGCTAAATTTAAAAGCTTAAAGTTATTAATAATTAAACAACTAATATATATTTATTAAACTATTAGCTTAATAAATAAGCTATATAAAGTATAAAAATATTAAACTTTAAATAAAAAATTTAATAATTAGTAAAAAAAAATAAAAGTAAAATTAAAAAAATATAGTATAAAAAAATATATAAATATAAACTTTTAAAAAAATTAAAACTTATATAATAATATAACATTAGTAGCTTTTTTAATTTTTTTTATATAAAATATTAAACTTTTTAAAAACTTAAAAATATAAAATAATAAAAAGATTTATGCTATTTTTAATAATAATTAACTATTTAAAATATTTTTAATTATAATAAAAAAAGCGTTAAAGCAAAAAAACACTAAAAGATTAATAATTATAAAAACTAAAAATTCTATATATAAATTAAAAAGCAAAACTAACTTAATTATAACTTTAATTTAAGCATTATTAAACTTTTAAGCTTTAAAAACTAATAAATTAATAAAAAATAAAACAATAATTTTAAATATAATATATAAAACAAAAAATAAAAAAATTTATTTTAAAAATAATATGCTATTGTTACAAAATTAGCACAGGGGTAGCTTTTAAAGCGGCCTAATGCTTTTATATATACTATGCACCTTTTCTTTTGCTAGCTAAAGCCAAAGTTATATAATAACTTACTTAGCTCACTAAGCTTATAGTAATCTAAGG
Organism: Xylaria sp. FL1777; assembly: GCA_022578965.1. NCBI lineage: Eukaryota > Fungi > Ascomycota > Sordariomycetes > Xylariales > Xylariaceae > Xylaria > Xylaria sp. FL1777. The sequence goes on along the minus strand of MU400740.1, from coordinate 1,070 downwards.
CTTATTAAGCTTACAGTAATTTAAGGCTTACTAAGCTTATAATAATTTAATGCTTACTAAACTTGCAGTAATTTAAAAAAAGTTACTACTTTTTTTACTTTTCCTTTGTTTATATAATTATGCACTTTTTATATTTAGTTATTCACTTAGTTTTAATTCTTTAATTATTAATTTCTTTATAACTACTAAGCATTAATATACTTATTACTTTTAATCCTTTAAGACTTTTATTAATGCATAGTAATAAAAGTACCTTAAAAACTTTCTTAATAAACTACTATTAAAGATTCTATTATTACTTACAAATTAAAACTTTAAAAGTAAACTTGTTATATTAATATATAATAAGTTTATTATATTTTAATAGCTCTTTAATTAATAAGACTTAATACATAAAAACAAATACTAGTATAAAAAGTTAAATAATAAACAATTTATAAAATAAACTCTTAAAAGTATACTAAAAAAATATTTAAAAAATAAAAACGCTAAATAGCATTACATAAATAAACTTTATTTAATAATTAATAAACTAAATTTAAGTTATGCTACTAAAAACAAAAAGTTAAAAATTAAGTTTAAAAATCTTAAAAACTTCTAGAACTAATAATATACTAAAATAATAAACTTTAGCACTTTTATTAGCTACTTTTATTAAAAAAAAAGCAGTAGCAAAAAAAAAAAAGTTAAGCAGCAATAATAAAAAAAAACTAACGTTAATACTAGCGCTATAAAGCAAACTAGTTACTTTAACTTAAAAAACAGCTTAAATATTAAGCGTTATAACTTTTAAACTAGCGCAAATATTAGCTATAATAATTAAAGCAGCAATAATAACTGCTATTATAACAACAAATTAAAGCTTTAAATAAGTAATTATATTATAATTAATGCTAATATTACTATTAGCAAACTTAATGCTTACTTTTATTACTGCTATACTTAAAGTAATAACTTAAAATAAAAAACTTAACCTTTTATTACTATTACTGCTTTTATTATTAAGATTATTTATAATATTAAAAATGCTAAACATTAAAAGTTTTAAACTTATTGCTTTAAAGCTTTAT
>MU400739.1:0-62160 GCA_022578965.1 Xylaria sp. FL1777 | reverse complement strand
CTAAAAAATTAAGCATAATATAAATTTAATTAATAAATTATATTAAAATATTATTAATATTAATAATTTTAAACTTTAAAACTAATAAACAAAAAGTAAACTAAATTATAAAACATAAAAATAACTAATTTAAAGCTAGATTTATAGCTTAAATAATATAAAATAAGTATTTTAATTATAGCAAAATTAATTATTATATAAAAAATTATAAAGTAAAAGCTAAATAGCTTAAAAACTTTAAAACAAACTAAAAAAAGCAAATTAGCTAATTTATAACTATTAAAAGCAAGTTTTTTTATAATAATTTTTTTAGTAAATTTAATAAAGTTTAAAATAAATATAAAACTTTTAAAAGCAAAGCTTTAATTAATAGCTTTAAGCATATTTTTATTATAAATAACGTTAAAAATAAAAATAATACTAATAAAATAAAGCAATGCTTTATTAATTGTTTTAAAAATAATATAATTAATAAAAAACTTACTAAAATTTTTAATATTGCTTAAAGTAGCTTTACTTTATTAATTAAAACAAATAAAAGCTAAAAAAACCTTAATAAAAAACAAAAGCTAAAAAATAATTATAATAATTATTATAATTTCTTTTTAATTAAACTAGCTAATAGTTATAAATTTACTGTTTTTTAAAACTATAGTTATATTAGTTGCTATATTTTATAATTTTTAATATTTAAGCTAACGTTATATTAGTTATAAAAATAAAGCATAATATATAATATTAATAAAATAAAACCTTAAATAACTAAAAATTATAAAATAATAGCAAATTTTATAACTATTAATAATATATTAAAAATATAAACGTTAATAGTAAATATAATATTAAACTATATTTTTTTAAGCAATATAATTATTAAAAAACAGATTTTTTATAAATAAAAAAGCATTTTTACTGTTTTAAATAGTTATAAAGTTATTATATTATTTAAGTTTAAAAAAAGCTTTTTAATATAGTTAATAAAACGTTTATTTATTAGTATAACTAGTAAAAAATGTTATATTATAACTATTAAATAGCATAAAAATACTTTAAAAAAACTATAAATTACTAAATATTAAAACTATTATATAAAAAACTTCTTTAAATTATTTAATTATTTTAAGCAAAAAACTAATATTATTATTAAAATAAAGCATTATATTAATATAAGCAATAGTTTACTAGTTAAACTATTATTACAAAAATATAGCTTAACGCAAAAAAAAGTACTACGTAAATTTATAAAAGCATATAAAAATATTTATATTAAAAAAAGCATAAAGCTATAAAGTTTATTAGTATTATTAATTTTAAAAAAAGCGCTAAGTATAACTATTAAGCTTAATAAAAATAATAAATTAATAATATAGCATTTTTGTTATAATTATTATAAAATTAATAAAAAAACAAAAAAGCAAGCTTATTTATTATTTAATATAGCAAACTAAATATAGTAAGCTATAAAGCACTAATAGTATACTTTTATTAATTTAAAAAATAAATTTTAGCATATTGTTATATATAAATTATATTGCAAAAAAACAGCATTTATTATATTATTTAAGCTATATAAATAAATAATAATGCTTTTTAAACTTTATAATGCTTTAATAACGTTTTAAGCATTAATATAAAAAATAATTAAACCTGTTAAATAAGCTTTATACGATTGTACGTTTAACATATATGTGCTAAAACAAAGTACAATAATCTTTGTATTATAAGCTATTTATGTTTTGTATGTTTAAAAAAAAAAAAAGTTCGTACGAAGCAAAGGTTCCCCTTTTATGTATAAAAACTTTGCTAGCGTACAAGCTAAGCTAACACTAAGATTACCTCGGTTTATGCAATAGCCCTTGCACAAAGTGGTTTTCGTGCAAAACCTATTATACGTACTATACATAGAAGTTACAACTAATAACTAGTTATTTTAACACTAGCTATTTTTTTTTTGGTTGCAATTCTTTTTATATAATGCTATTTAAAAGAAATAAAAAAGAATAGCTCTATAAAAAGTTAAACATTTAATACTTTAGCTTTTATAAAAAAAGGGTTGCTTATATATTTGCTTTTTTTAAACTCTGTAGTTATATAAAGCCTAAGTTTAAAAATAGTTACTTTTTAAATAAAGCATTTAAACTTTTATGCGGTTTAATTATTGCTAGCATAATTAAAGTCCTTTGTTTTTATTGTTATATAGCTAATTAATGTTAGCTAATAATATAAAGTAAAATATTAGCAGTAAGCAATTTATACCGAGGTTAATTAAAGGTTTCTTTTTTGTATAGCAGTAAATTTAGTAATATACTAAAGTATAAAAGCTAGGCTTCGTTTATAAAAAAAGCTTAAATTCTGCAGTGCTTTTTGTTGCTTTTATATCTTTAAACTTTTTATTTTATATAGCTGCTTATTTTACTATTAGCTGCTTTATATATATATATATATACTTATAACAGCTTTATATTTAATTATTTTTATATATATACTTATATATATACATATATATATTTATATAATAGCTGCTTTATTATAGTATAACATTAATAGTTGCTAGCTTTATGTTATAAACTAAAATAGTGGTTATAACGTTATATAACTACTAATTAGTAATTTTAGCAATTAATTGTTTTTTTAGTTATTATATGTAAATATATATATTTATTTCTTTTTGTATAGCTTATTGTTTAAGTAATTTGCTAATAATTATTTGTTATATAAAAAATAACAAGTTTTAAGTTATATTAATGCCTTTAGTTAATATTAAAGTTTAAATTTTGCATAATGCTTTAATTGCTTTTATTATAGCTTAAATAATTTATTATAAAAGCTACTTTTATGTAGTACTTATTTAGTTGCGTAGCATTATAGTTGCTTTATATAGCTAAAATACTTATATAAACTATAAAAGCTTTTTATTTTAAGGTTATTAATAAGTAATAAGATTTTAAAGTAATATATATATTACGTACGTTTAGCAATTGCATAATACTTGTTATAATTATTATACTTAACTAAATAAAAAAAAGTTAAATGTTATATAGTAGTTTAATAAAAAAAGTAAAAAAGAATATTAAGCACTTATATATAGCTTAAAAAATAATCGTACAGAAAAAAATATAAGATTTATAATGTTTTATAGTTTTTAGTGTTTTTTTTAAAGTTAAATATATTTGCTTGTTGCTTTTTTATTTATTGTATAATTATTGTAATAATTTTTGTACAAAAATATTTTTTTAACTTTTTTTTTTTTTTTAATTTGTTTGTATAAAGGTTGTTTTTACTTTTTTTCTATAAATATTTTTATTTATACAGTTAGCCGGTTTATAAATACTAAAGTTTTTAGTGCTTAGTTTAATGTTTTTTTTATAAACGCATTAGCTAGATTATTTTTACTGTTAATTTATTATACTTTAAAAATCTTTCTTTTTTTATATAACTTTTTAAGTAATATAATATTAATTATAAGGCGTTTTTTCTAAGTAGTTTTTAGCTTTACTAAATAGTTATATAATAATTTTAAGTTTAAATATAATACAGTAAAAATTAAAAGTATTCCTAGCATAGCTATAATTTTTTAAAGCGTTATATAAAGAGCTATAGTGCTATTAAAGCTATTTATTATGCTATATAATTTATTAGCTAGCATATTTTGCGTTACTTGCTTATACTTATTAAAGTTCTAATATATAATGTTTCTTTTAATTTTAAAAGCTAAGTTTTCTTTTATATAGTGCTTTATTGCAAGTATAATAATAAATTTAAGTTATAAAGTTATATTAGTATTATTTGCAAATAAACTATTCGTAAAAATAAATAGTTTTATATAGCTTAAGTTTAAAAGTACAAATATTAATCTGCAGTTATAATTATTTATTTGCTATTTAACCTTATAGTTTAAATTTTTAACATTTGTTAGTGCTAAGTTAGTTACTTAAGCAGTAGCTACAAAGTTATATGCAGCTTTTAGTTAATAAATGCTGCTTATATAAGCGCTACGTACACATTAAAAAACATATTGCTATATAGCATTTTTTGTATAAAAGTTAATTAAAGCTAATTAGTTTGCTTAGCTTTTTTGCATAAGCATTATATTTTTTTTGTACAAAAAAGTAACTTAATTATTGTTAAACTTAATAAAGTAATTTTGTTATAAAGTGTTTTTTAGCTTTATACAAAACTTTGCTTTATATAACTTACGTTTTTCTTTTGCTAAAAATTCAGGTGTAATAAAGCTAAACATATTATTTATTTATAAACCTGTAATGCTAAATTTATACAAAAGTCCTAATGTAAACAATAAATATAAATTATACATAAAAACTATTATACTAAGTTTTTTACAGTAATATTAGTAGTAAGTCTTAAACTAATATAGTTTTAATTTAGCTAAGCTATATAATAGTTATACAATTTATATAATTGTTTTTTTAAAATATTTTAAAACAAGTTTAAAAAGTAATTATATAAGGATCTTTTATGCAAGCTTGTTTTTTAATTATATATATGCTTATATAATATCTTAAAGCTTGCTTAAAGCATTAAAGTCTTAAATTAGCAAAAGGCTTAAAGCTAGCAATAGCTATTAGCTTATTTGCTAAATTATTAGTAATTAAATTAGTATGGTTTTTTTTTTTGTATTATTATAGCTTTATATAACTAATTTAAACTTTTTGTATAGTTTAGTTGTTTTTTTTTTGATTTTTTGTACAAAGCAAAACCTGAAAATCTAGGTGTTACTATATTTGTTTGGATTATATTTTACAAACTAGAAAATATTTCATATAACAAAATTATTAATTTTTATAGCGTTTAATTCTTTAAACAAAGCGCTAAAAGTGCTAATAATGCTGTTTTTATATAACTTTATTACTAAAGCATAGTTTTGTTTTTTTTTTAAAGTTAAAAATAAGTTGCTAATGTTTTATACAAACGCTATAAAAAAGTTTTTAGCCTTTTTAAGTTTTTTGCGTTTTTTTTATATAGCTAGTTTTATAGCTAGTTTTATAGCAGTTATGTTTTCTTTTTTATTATTTGCTAAAGTATATTTAATTATATAGTAATATAGCTTAACTTATGTTTATTTAAAGCAGATTAAGCTGTTTATAAAATTAATAATTATGTTAGGTTTTTTAATTGATTATATTTTGTACGGTTTTTTTTAGCTTTGCTTTTTATGCTATATAAGGACTTTACTACGTAGTAATAAAAATAATACTTCGTATAAAGCTAGCTTATTACATTTGTAAATCGTATAGCTAATTTTAACTTTTGCTTGTTTTTTGCGAAGCATTTTTATAGCTTTTTTAACTGCCTTAGCTTTTTATACAATATTTAGCGAAAGAAAAAAGTCTTAATTAACCCTTAAATATGCTTTAAATATAAAAAGCGTTAAAACTAAGCCATTAAGCCTTATAATATTATTTAAAGCTTTAATTGCTATTTATAAAATTAATTTATTTTTTATATAATAATCTAGTTTAGCTTTTAATATATTATACATATAACAAAAAAGTTTATATGCTTTTTTTATTTTATTAATAGCTTAGTAAGCTTTAATAAGCATTTTCTAATATTTTATACTTATAATTTTAGCTTAGTTTTAAAATTTTTTAAACAAAAAGTTTATACTAGGGTTATATATAATATAATCTAAAGGTCTTTAATATATATTAATTTAGCACTTATATAAAGCTTTTTAAGCGTTTTATACAAACATAAATTTTAAAAATATAGCTGCTTAAAATAATATAGCTACATTAATTACATATAAAACTTGCTTATTGTTTATTTATATAGTATTAATTATAACTTTATAATTAAAGTTATAGTTATTTTTAATTGTAAATTTAAAACAACAAAATGCTTAGTTATACAATTAGTAATAATAATAAAACTTTTAGATCTTTTTTAAAGCAAAATAATTAATATTATAGCTTATATAACTAAGCATATTATATAGTTTTTTTATATAAAGGTATTTAAAGCGTTTATAAAGCTTTTAGAGTTTTATTTTTATAAAGTATAAACTTGCTTTATACAAGCTAGTATTAAAAAACAAGTGTTTTTATTTTTATACAACAAAAATAATCTTTTTGTTTTATTATATAATAACGTTTTTTGTGTTATTAAAGTATACTTTTAAGCAGTTAGCGTTTTTTAATAAAAATAAAAAAAAAGTAAAAATATTTAAAATATAATATATAGTTATACTAAAGGCGTTTTTTATTCATATAGTGCTTATAACATTTATAGTATTATTTCTGCTAAAATAAATATAAGTACTACTTAAAGTTTAACTAATTTTTATATAAAGATATATTTAAAGGTATGCTTTTAATTAAGCTTTTTTTACTATTAAATAATTAAAAGCACTAGTATTTTAAAGTTTACTTTAGTAGTTCATATAATAATAATTGCTTAATATAAACTAATTATATAGCACTGTTGTTTTATAGTTTTAAATGTTTTCTTTTGTTATATAATAAAAAAATGCGCTATTTATTAAATACTAAGTAGTTTAATTACTAAATTCTTTATTAATATTTTTAGCACTATTGTTTAACTCTAAATATTTTTTGCATTTTGCTATATATAAAAAGAATTTTTCTAAAGTAGGTTTTTAGCTATAGATTATTTTATATAAATTAAAAAATACGTTTTTTACATAAGCTTTTTTTTAAAAAGTGTAGCATGTTAACTAGCAGCTTTTCTTTTAGCAAACAAAACATTTTTTATTTATATAAAAGTTCTAGTTTTTTTAGTTATAGCTTTAAAAGTAGCTTAGCTATTTAATTAGTTAACTTAATAACTTTAATATAAATTTAAGTTATTAGTTTTTTATATAGCTATAATTATATCTTTAGTTTATAAAGTATAACTTATTGTTTTTTTATATAAAAGTTTTTGCTATACTATTTAATGCTATATATAAGCATGCTTATAAGTTAGCAAAAAATCTTTTGCACATAAGTTTTTAAAAAATTAACGTTATAGCTAACTTTAGTACGCTTTAATATATTTATGCAACATTTATACTTAGTTAAATTTTGCTTTAATAGTTAGCGCTAAATATTTGTTATACTTTTTTAAGCTTATTAAGCATTAATTTAAGTACTTCGTACAAAGCTAAGTTTAAGTTCTTTTTTTTTATTTATATAAAAAAAACTATTATTTAGTTAGCTTAATATTAGCTATAGTTTATATTAGTATTAAAATAAGTATTTATTATATAGTATATTTTACTTTAAGTTTTATTTAAACTAATGCAGTTAATAAAAAAGTTCTTTGTATAACTTTCTAAAATATATAGAAATATAGCGTAGTATTAGTTTTTTGTAATTTTAATACGTTAGCAAGCAGCAATAAATAAATAAGCCTTATTATATAATAAGTTATATAGTTTGCTTATATAGTTCCGGCTTAAGTTCTAGCTTTTTTAAAAAGCAATATATTTATTAAGAAATATAAATCTGTTTTATATAAACTTCGTTAAAAATAAGTTAAAAAACATGCTTTTAACAGCTAAATTTAGTATTATATAAACATATGTTTTTTGCTTTAATATTCGTAGTAAATAATGCTAAACAAAGTATTTATATACTAATTAAAAAATCAGTTTGTAGTTTACTTTTGTTATACAAAAATTAAACAGCTTAAAAAAATTCTAATGTTTAATACTTAGCTAAATTAATTGTAGTTAATGTTTATATTATTACGTTTAAAATTATACGTTAAAACTTAGGTCTTTAAAAAGTAATTTAGTATATAAATAGTTTAAAAAGTTCTAACTATTGTACAAAAAAATATTCAGCTGTTAGCTTAATATTAAAAATGTTGCTAATAGTTAAATAGTCGTTATATAACAAATATTTAATAGTTTTTTTAATTTTTTAATTATAAAGTTTCTATAAGCTATTTTTATAAGCTTTTAAATTATAGTTGTTCTTAATATAAAGTAGATTTTTTTTAACTTAAAGTTTTTAAGCAAAGCGCTTTATATGCTTTAATAAATTTTTCAGAAATAATCTTTTGTTTATTTTCTAAAAGTCTTAGCAAACTTTTTTTAAAAGTAGTTCAATAGTTTACAGAAATATAAATAGTTAGTATAATAAAATGCTAGCTTAGTATTTAGCTCAATTTTAGTTGCATAACTAAAATCGATTTTTTAGCTTTATATTTTAAAATTAATCTAAATATTTATTTATTATGCGCTTATTAAAACGTTTTTAGCTAAATTTTTATACGTAAAAATAACTAGCCTTAACTTTAAAAACGTTATAAATAGTTGTTTGTTTTTTTAAAATATAGTAAATTTAACTAAATTATATAATATATTTAATTTTATATTTAAGTTATATAAGTTGCTGTTTTACTTTTATATAATAGTATAATTAATGTATTGCTTAATGTTTATATAGCAATATAGTTAAAAAGTAGCAAAGTTGCTTGCTATTTTTTTTATTTTGTTTTTAGTACTAACAAACAAGTTAAAAGTCTAGTTTTTATACGTAAATAAATTAGATTTTTTCTTTTTCTTTTTTATACGTGCTTACTTTAGCTAATTAAAAAAAGTAAACTAAACAATATATCCGTACATTAAAAGAAAAACAAACGTAATACAAAAAACAAATCTTTTTTTAATAGGTTAAAATAAAAGTATGTTATATAACTCCGTTATTACTTTAGCTAATTTATAGTTTATTGCAAGTAAGTTAAAAGTGCAAATATAACTACTAATTAGTATTAAATAAGCTTTATATAATTATACGTTTAATATATATGTGCTAAAACAAAGTATAATAATCTTTATATTGTAAGCTGTTTATATTTTATATGTTTAAAAGAAAAAAAAGTTCGTACAAAGCAAAGGTTCTTTTTTTATGTATAAGAACTTTGCTAGCGTACGAGCTAAGCTAACACCAAGATTACCTCGGTTCATACAATAGCCCTCGCACAAAGTAGTCTTTATACAAAACCTATCGTATATACTATACATAGGAGTTATAACTAATAACCAGTTATTTTAACAAAACCTTTTTATACATAATTAACTAGCTTATTTAATAATATTTATATTTAAGCTAAAATAAAAAAATAGCTATATAAGTATTATTGTTTATTATTTACATAATTAATTAAATATAATATAATAGTTAATATATTAAAAATATTGCTTTTTATAAATTTTAGTATTTTTTTTAGTTTTAATGTTTTTTATAATAGTATTAAAGCAAACTTAGCAAAAATTGCAATAATATAAAAGCAGTTTATTGTAATAAACCTGTTATATATTAATATAACAGGTTTGCCTTTAAAGTTTTGATTTGCAGGTAATAATAGGATTTTTAACAATAGTTCGTTAAGGAGGTTTTTAGAGTACTTTTATTATTATGCATTAATAAAGATTTTAAGAGATTAAAAGTAATAAGTATATTAGTGCTTAGCAATTATAAAAAAATTAATAGCTAAAAAGCTAAAACTAAGTAAATAACTAAATATAAAAAGTGCATAATTATATAAACAAAAAAAAAATAAAAAAAGTAATAACTTTTTTTAAATTATTGCAGGTTTAATAAGCATTAAATTACTATAAGCTTAGTAAGCTTTAAATTACTGTAAGCTTAATAAGCTTTAAATTACTATAAGCTTAATAAGCTAAATAAGTTGTTACGTAATTTTAGCTTTAGCTAGCAAAAAAAAAAATGCATAATATATATAAAAGCATTAAGCTGCTTTAAAAGCTACTTTTGTGCTAATTTTATAATATTATTTCCTTTTTTTTAAAATTGTTGTTTTAATAATTTTCTGTAAGTATTCTTTTTTTCTTTTTTTTTTATATGTTATAATATTAAAGCATATTAAAAAAACTAACTGCTTATTTAAAACAAAGCAAAGATTTATTTTTGCTTTTTTTATTAATTTTACTAGCTATAAAGTTATGCTTTGCTTTTGCTGCTTTAATTAGTTATTAACGTGCAAAATAACAAATAATATGTTTTATTATTTTAAATGCATATATACTAATTGCTTTTGCAATAAATCAGAAGTTCTAATTAATTTAATTAATAACATAGTTTTTAAATACTGTTGTTTTAAAAAAAAAAAAAAGCAAATAAAATAACAGCTATTTTTAGTTTAAAAGAAATTAAAACAAGCTTAAAATAGCTTTAATTTTGTTTTAAGCAAGTTAGCTTAGCTTTACATACAAAAACGTTTTTTAAAAGCAAAAAGTATAAAAATAGTTTAGCAAAAGCTTTAGTTTTTAAATAAATTAAATAAAATAAAGCGTATTAAAAAAAAACAAAAAACATTAATAAAAAAGCAAAAACAACAAAAAAAGCAAGCTAAAGCAGCGCAAGCTGCTTTATTTAAGTTTAATTAAAACTTTTTAAGCGTTTTTTTTAAAGTCGATTTTTTTTCTTTAGTTTTAAGCAGTTAAAATATTAGCAATAAAACTAATTTATAACTACTTTAGCAGTTTTTAAGTATTTTTTAAGCTTTTAAGTATTATTAGCATATAAATATTTCTTTTATTTAATAAAATATTTTAAGTTACTATTGTTTTAACAAGAATTTAATATATTTTTAACTTTATAAATGTTTTAATTTATTTTTATTTTTAGTTATGTTTTAATAAGTATTTTAATAAATGCTAGTTTTAGTAAAAAAATATAAAAAATAAAGTAAATTTATATATTTTTTAGTAATAATAGCTTATAGTTAATAAATAAAATAACTTTTTTAATTTTAAAAAGGCCAAGTTTTTTAAATTTTAATTTATTGCTTAGTTATTTTATTTTAATTTAAAGAATATTAATGTTTGTATTTTGTTTTTATTATAATAAATAAACTTTGTTTTTTTTTTTAAAGGTTAGTTTTTTAGTTTGTTTTTTGTTATAGTATACTAATATTTATTGTTGTAAAAATTAAAAGCATAGTTATAATTTAACTTATAGCATTTTAATTTTTATTGCAATAATTTTTGCTTAAAGTATTATAGTTAAAATAATAAGTGCTTTTATTAATGTTTTTTTTTGTTTTTTAATAGTTGCTTGCTATTTATAAATAGCTTTATATAAAAATATGTTTATATTTTTGTTTGTTAATATATTATATAAAATTTGTGCTATTAATAATAGTTTTATTTAATTGTTTTATTAGTAGTTAATATAACTTTATAAATATTGTTTTAATATTTAGTTTAATTTTTTTGTTTGTTTATTTATTTATAAGTAATAAGCAGTTAAAAACTTTAATTTAATACTAATAAGTTTAAAAAAACTAGTTTTAAACTTAAAAATAAACAATTTATTTTAGTTTAAAACAATTTTTTTTAGTAATTTATGTTTATTTAAATATTAGCATATAAAAGCGTATATAAGTTATTTAGCTGTTATATTTTTTTAAACAGTAAAAAGTAAGCATACTTAGTAAATCTATTAATAATAACTTATATTTTATTATATTATACTTTTATAATTAAATCAGTTAATAAAAGTAGTGCTATAATAAAATTTTAAGCAATAGTATGCTATGCTTGTTTAAATATTTATATAAATTATAGCAGTTTATAAAGCTTATATTAAGCTATTTTAGCTTTGTTGCAAATATTGCACTTTTTTATAATAGATTTAACTATGTTTTATAGTTCTAAAAAATCGTATTTTTTCTATAGTTATTTAACTATTTTTATTGCTTTCTAGTGTTTATATAATAAGTGTTTATAAAATTTTTTAATAAACTTGTTTTATAAGAATTTTAGTAAATAAACTTTATGTTTATATATTAGCTTGTTTTTCTTTAATTTTTTATGTTTTTGTAGTTTTGCTAACTTTTTTAAGTTATAAGCTTATTATAGCTATATATTTATAAAGTTTTTAAGTATAATTTTAACTTTTAAGCTTTTATTTTTTTAAGAATATAATACTTAAATGTTTTTTTTTAAAACTTTAAATTCTTTTTAACTTTGTTAGCTAAGTATATTTGCTTAAATGTTTTCTTTTTTTTTAATGTAGCATATTTTAAAGTTAAATTTAAAAAAAAAAACTATTTAATTTTTATGTTGTTTAATAATTTTTTGTATAATTATAAATTTTGTTAGGTTTTAATAATTTAAATAAATTTTAATTAGCTTTATAGTTCTTATAAAAAACAGTTTTTACTTTTTAAATGCTATAATAATTATAAATAGTTCTTTATTATATATAAAGTATTATAATGCTACGTTTTGTAGTGCTTTAAAATAATAAGCTACTAAGTGCTATTTTTTGTTATTTTTTAATTATTTTAAAACTTCTGTAATTATACTATTTAAAGCATTTATTTTTAGCTTTTTTTTTTTTTATAGATTAAGTAGTTTAACTACAAAATTAGAAATAACTTTTAGTTTTAGTTCTTTAAAAGTTTTTTAAGCTTTTTTTAAAATTAAAAAGAATTTTTTTTTATATTTTTTTTTTATATACTTTATAAAATAAAACGCTATTTTTTTAAAGTTTTAAATTAACATTTAAACATAGTTTAAAAATCTTAATACTTATTATATATTTATAATAATAGCTAAGTTAAATATTTTTTAGTTTTATATTATATTAATTTTTAACTATTAAATCTATATTTATTTTAAAGTAATTATAAATCTTAAAAAGTTAATTTTTTATATATATTATATATACTTTTTTGTGTTAAGTTGTAATTTTGCTTGTTTAAATATTTTTAACACTTAAGTTATATGTTTTTTATGTTTTTTTAGTATTTTAAAGTAAATTAAAATATTATTTAAATAAATAAACATAAATTTGTTTAAAAACTTCCGTAAAATTGTTATTATTATATATTAAAAGCTAGCTAATATATTTTATAGTTTTTATAGCATAATTATATACTTATATAATTTATATATTGTTTATATAATAGTTTTTTATTTTTTTCTTTTAGTTATTTTAATAATATAATATTTATTTAAAATATTAACTACTATAAACTATTTTGTTTAGCTAATGTTTTTTTTTATAGTTATTAGTAAAATAAAAAAATATTTATTTGCAATAATAATTACGTTTAATAATTAATAATTAACTATTATTTATTATATTAGTTTTTTTTTTTTATTAATTAGTTGTTTTTTATCTTTTATTTTAAGTACTAATACTATAAAATATTTAGCAAATAACTAAAAATTTTTTAGAAATCTTTTTATTAGGTTTTTTTAAATATATTTTTATAAAGCGTTTGTTTTATTTAAGCTTATATAGTATACTTAATAAAGCTTTAGTTAATATTTTTTTTTAATAAAAATGTAGTAATTTTATAAGCTATGTTTAAAAAGTTCTTTTTTTTCTTTTTTTTTAAATAGTTTATAAAATCTGTAATATACTTTTAGTATTTTGTTCAGAATTTTTTTTGCGATTTTTTTAATTTTCTTGCTTTATTTTTTACTTTTTTAATTAATAGTTTTTGCTTTTTATTAAATTAAAAAGTTGCTAGTTTTTAGCTATAATATTCTTAAAATAATATTATAATTAAATATATTAATAATATTTAATATAATTTATTTTTTGTATTTTTATATAAATATATTAAAAAGTTTAGTTTTTTTAAATATATAATTGTTATTATAGCTAAAAGTACTTTTATTAAATCTTTTAATTTTTTAGGATTTTTGCTTATATTTTTAAAAAATTTTATTTTATTTTACTACTTTAAGTAAAATTATATTAGCTTATGCTTTTAAATTAATTAAAGTATTATATTTTTTTTTTTAATATATAAGTTTAACTTTAAATTAGTTTTGCTAGTTATTATATTAAACTTTATATAAAGCTTTAGTTTTTTTAGCTACTTGCTGCTTTTTTAGCAAATGCTTATTTTATTTTTTGATTTTTTTTTGTAAAATATTTAAATGCTTGTTTTATTTTGCATTTTAGATATTATTGCGCTTTGTTTTGTTTTTACTTTTAGTTAAGCTTTAAATTGCAATTTTTAAGCTTTTTTGCTTTTAGTAACTATTTCTTAGTACAATTATGCTTTAATTAACTAGTAATATTTATAATAGTTATTTTTATATTTTTTTGAACTAATATTATAAGTATAATTAAAATTCTTTTTAAATATTATAAATCTTTATAAATTTTTGTAATAAATTATAGTTATAATTAACTATTTTAATTTATAAAAGTTTTATATTTTTATTTTTATAATTTATTTAAAAAACTAATTATTTTTTAATTTATTAAGTAAATATTAGTAGCAATAATGTATTATATAGCAATTTTATAATATTTTGTTATATTTTAAATTTTTTAAGTATAAAATATTATTATTGTTTTTTATTATGGTTTTATTATAGTAATAACTTTTAATAATTAGTTAAATTATTAGCTTTAGTTTTTAAAACATATTAGTTTTTATGCTAACTATTAATACTTTTTTGTTTTATTATATTTAAAGTAGTTTAAGCTATAAAAATACTTTGTTTATTTTTATTAGTTTTTTTTTTATAGTGTTTTTTATAGCTTTTAATTTTATTTATTTTTATTTTAAAGTTTTATAAGTTTTATCTTTTTAAGTTTACTTAATAACTAAATGTTTTAATAGTTTATAATTAGTTTAATAATTATACTATTTATAGTTATAGTTTTATTTTTTTAAATATAACTTTTTTTTAAGCTATATTTTAAGCTTTAATAGTTTAAAGTTTTTATAGTTTTATAAGTTTATTAGTTATATTAATTTACTACTTTTTATTATTTGCTACTTTTAGTTAAACCATTTTTTTAGGTTATATATTAAATAACTTTAATTGTTTATATAATAAATATATTTTTTTGCAATTTGTTTTAATAACTATAAAGCTTTTAAATAGTATTTATATGTTTATTTATTTTAACTTATATAAATAAAACATTTAAATTTATTTAGTATAATATTTTTATTTTAACTTAAAACAATAATTTTATACTTTTGCTTTAAAAACGTATTTTTTAAGTTGCTTTATTGTTTTTTGTTGTTTTGGACTTTTATAATTTGTACTTTTTTTTTAAGTTAAGAAATTTTTTTTTTTTATAGCTTTTTTTTTTGTTTTTTTTTTTAAATTAGCATTATTTTTAAAAGTGTTTTTTCTTTTTATAGTTATAACATTTAATTTTAAATATATTTTAGAGTTATTATTTTTAAACTTTATTAATTTGCTTAAATTTTTATTTAATATTTTCTTAAGTATTTTTTTTTTTGTTTTTTTTAGTTTTTTTAGTTTTAAAGTACTAATTAAATAATTATTAATTAATTATAATAGCTATATTAATATATATATTAATTTTTGCTAGTTTATTTATTTTATATAGTTTGTTTTAAACTTAAGTTTTAAGTTTACTATAAAATAAATAAAACAATATAAGCTTAAGTAATTTTAAGATTACTACTAATTGTTTAAATTTTATAGCGTAATTTATTGCTGCTTTTGTTTGTTTTAAGCAATAAAATGCTTTTTTTACGTGTTTTGCTTTTTAAGTGTTTTTAAATAATGCTTTTATTTAATTTTTAAACTTAATATAGTTTTTAAAAATTTTTTTTGTTTTTAGCTTAAAGTTAGTTAATTTGTTAGCTTTTAAAAAATCCTTTAAAATAAATTAAAACTATTTTAGTACTTTTTTTAATAAAAATTATAAAGTAATTATTACTTTTTAATCTTTTTTTATAATAATAATAAAGTGCTATTTTAAATAAAGTTTAGCATAAATTAAAAAAGCTTTTATATTTATAAATTTATTATAAAGCTTTAAAGCAATAAGTTTAAAACTTTTAATGTTTAATATTTTTAATATTATAAATAATTTTAATAGTAAAAGCAGTAGTAATAGTAAAAAGTTAGGTTTTTTATTTTAAATTATTACTTTAAGTATAATAGTAATAAAAATAAGCATTAAGTTTGCTAGTAGTAATATTAACATTAGTTATAATATAATTATTTGTTTAAAACTTTAATTTGTTATTATAATAGCAATTATTATTGCTGCTTTAATTATTATAGCTAATATTTATGCTAATTTAAAGATTATAACGCTTAGTATTTAAGTTATTCTTTAAGTTAAAGCAACTAATTTGCTTTATAGTACTAGCATTAATATTAGTTTTTTTTTATTACTACTGCTTAATTTTTTTTTTTTTGCTACTGCTTTTTTTTTAATAAAAATAGCTAGTAAAAATATTAAAGTTTGTTGTTTTAATATATTGCTAATTTTAAAGGTTTTTAAAATTCTTAAACTTAATTTTTAACTTTTTATTTTTAGTAGTATAACTTAGATTTAGTTTATTAATTATTAAGTAAAGTTTACTTATATAATACTATTTAGCATTCTTGTTTTTTAAATATCTTTTTAGTATACTTTTAAAAGTTTATTTTATAAATTGTTTATTATTTAACTTTTTATATTAATATTTGTTTTTATATATTAGGTTTTATTAATTAAAAAGCTATTAAAGTATAATAAACTTATTATATATTAATATAACAGGTTTGCTTTTAAAGTTTTAATTTGCAAGTAATAATAAGATTTTTAATAGTAATCCGTTAAAGAAGTTTTTAAAGTACTTTTATTACTATGTATTAATAAAGGTTTTAAAGAATTAAAAGTAATAAGTATATTAATGCTTAATAGTTATAAAAAAATTAATAGCTAAAAAGCTAAAACTAAGTAAATAACTAAATATAAAAAATGCATAATTATATAAATAAAGAAAAAGTAAAAAAAGTAGTAATTTTTTTTGGATTATTGCAGGTTTAATAAGCATTAAATTACTATAAATTTAATAAGCTTTAGATTACTGTAAGCTTAGTAAGCCTTAAATTACTGTAAACCTAGTAAGCTAAGTAAGTTGTTATATAACTTTAGCTCTAGCTAGCAAAAAAAGAGGTGCATAGTATATATAAAGGCATTAAGCTGCTCTAAAAGCCACTTCTGTGCTAATTTCGTAACATTTATACTTAAAATTATTATAAAAATAAAAGCATTTATAAACGCTATAAATTATTTTAAGCATTTTATTAAAAATTATTTATTAATTATTGCATTATTAATTACGCTAATAAAAAAACCTAAAAACTAAAAAGTAAAATTAAGCATAAAAACTAAAAATATATAATAAAAAATCTATAAAGCTATTATTATTATATTAATTGTTTAAACTTTTAATTAAAAGTTTTTATTTGTAATAAATATTAACTTAAGTATATATTATATTAAAGCATATTTAATGCAGCTGCATTTTTATAAAACAACTATATTTTTACATTTAATAGCATATTTTTTAAAAAAGCTTAAAGCATATTAATTGCATTATTTAATACAAAAAAAAAAGTTGCTAATTATAATATTAACATTTTAATATTAGCAATATTAAATAAAAAGTAAAAAAGTTATTATTTGTATAAATTATAAGTTTTTTATAATAATAAAAATAAAAACAAAACAACTAGTAAAAATAATACGTTTTTTAAACGCTATTAAATATTTTAGCATAAAAATTATATATAAAATAAGCAAATTAAACGTTTTAGCAAACTAGCTATTAAAATTACTAGTTATACTAGTTTTTTTATTAGTAAAAGCTAAAGCTAATTATAACGGACTTGTTATATATTAATATAACAGGTTTGCCTTTAGGGTCTTAATTTATAAATAATAATAAAATCCTTAATAATAGTTTATTAAAGAGGTTTTTAGAGTACTTTTATTACTATGCATTAATAAAGGTCTTAAGGAATTAAAAGTAATAAATATATTAATGCTTAGCAGTTATAAAAAATTAATAGCTAAAGAACTAAAACTAAGTAAATAACTAAATATAGAAAATATATAATTATATAAACAAAAAAAAAATAAAAAAAGTAGTAACTTTTTTTAAACTATTGTAAGTTTAATAAGCATTAAATTATTATAAGCTTAATAAGCCTTAAATTACTATAAGCTTAGTAAGCTTTAAATTATTATAAGCTTAATAAGCTAAATAAGTTATTATATAATTTTAGCTTTAGTTAACAAAAAAAAAGGTATAAAGTATATATAAAAGCATTAAGCTGCTTTAAAAGCTACTTTAGTGCTAATTTTATAATATTATTTCTTTTTTTTTAAAATTATTATTTTAATAATTTTCTGTAAATATTTTTTCTTTTCTTTTTTTTTATATGTTATAACATTAAAATGCATTAAAAAAACTAACTGCTTATTTAAAACAAAGCAAAAACTTATTTTTGCCTTTTTTATTAATTTTATTAGTTATAAAGTTATGCTTTGCTTTTGCTGCTTTAATTAGTTATTAATATGCAAAACAACAAATAATATGTTTTATTGTTTTAAACGTATATATGTTAGTTGCTTTTATAACAAATTAAAAGCTTTAATTAATTTAATTAATAATATAGTTTTTAAACATTGTTGTTTTAAAAAAAAAAAAAAGCAAGCAAAATAATAATTACTTTTAGTTTAAAAAAAATTAAAACAAGCTTAAAATAGCTTTAATTTTGTTTTAAGCAAATTAGCTTAGCTTTATATATAAAAACGTTTTTTAAAAATAAAAAGTATTAAAATAGTTTAATAAAAGCTTTAGTTTTTAAATGAACTAAATAAAATAAAGCGTATTAAAAAAGAACAAAAAGCGCTAATAAAAAAGCAAAAACAACAAAAAAAGCAAGCTAAAGCAGTATAAGCTGCTTTATTTAAGTTTAATTAAAATTTCTTAAGCGTTTTTTTTAAAGTTAATTTTCTTTTTTTAGTTTTAAGCAGTTAAAGTATTAGCAGTAAAACTAATTTATAACTACTTTAGTAGTTTTTAAGTATTTTTTAAGTTTTTAAATATTATTAACATATAAGTATTTTTTTTATTTAATAAAATACTTTAGATTATTATTGTTTTAATAAAAATTTAGTATACTTTTAACTTTATAAACGTTTTAATTTATTTTTATTTTTAGTTATATTTTAATAAATATTTTAATAAGTGCTAGTTTTAGTAAAAAAATGTAAAAAATAAAGTAAATTTATATATTCTTTAGTAATAATAGTTTATAGTTAATAAATAAAATGATTTTTTTAATTTTAAAAAGGCTAAATTTCTTAAATTTTAATTTATTGCTTAGTTGTTTTGTTTTAATTTAAAGAATATTAGTATTTATATTTTGTTTTTATTATAACAAGTAAACCTTATTTTTCTTTTTAAAGGTTAGTTTTTTAGTTTGTTTTTTATTGTAGTATATTAACATTTATTATTATAAAAATTAAAAGCATAGTTATAGTTTAGCTTGTAATGTTTTAATTTTTGTTATAATAGTTCTTGCTTAAAGTACTATAATTAAAATAACAAGTGTTTTTATTAATGTTTTTTTTTGTTTTTTAGTAGTTGCTTGCTGTTTATAAATAGCTTTATGCAAAAATATGTTTATATTTTTATTTATTAATATATTATATAAAACACCTGTAGCACATTAAAAAAGCAAACAAATTTTCAACTAAGCTACCGGTTATTGCGCGACCTAAAAAAAGCACGTGGAATAACTAAATAAGTTCTAAATACAAAAAGGCTTAGCTATTACAACGTAACTAAAAAATTAATTAGGTTATAAATAGCTGCAAAAATACAGAAATAAAGGCTTTTAAACATAAAGCAAAAATAGCTAAGCATTAATACTAGCTTTCTTTTAAGCTAAAAAAAGTCTGCTATAATTATAAAGCAAAAGCTAAAGCAACTATTATAAAGCTGTTTGTTATTTATAGTTTTAAAAAAGCTGCTTATTATAAACTTACGTTTATAAACTTTAAAATAAAACATAATATAATAAAATACTAAAAACAGCAATATAAAATTACAAACATAAAACTATAGAAATTAAAAAGCATATATTATAAAAAAGCAAAGCAATTAAGCAACTTTATTAAGCATTAAACACTAAAATTTACCGAAACTCTTAGCTACTAAATATATAATAATGCTAACCTTTAAAAATTATGTAAATACTTTTTAATTAGCTTATTTATATAAAACTTCTAGCTTTTTTATTTATTGCAGCTTTTTTTGCTTTTTTAATTATAACTTAAAGTTGCGTACTAGCTATAAATACAGCTTAAATATTTTTATTAGTACAAAAATAACACATAGCTATGCAAGCTTTAACAAACAATTAAAGTTTTTTATTAATTTCTTTAAGCTAAGAAATTATTAGCAGCACTTAAAACTAAAAGAACTTTAATAGTTAAAATAAGCATAAAGTAAAGCTTAAAAATATGCAAACATTAATATAGTTAAAAATATTTATAAAACTATAACTGCTACCTTTAGCGCTTACTTTACTTTTTTTGTATTATAAACACTTAGTAAACTTACTAATAATATTACAAGCATAAAAATTATTAATATTTTTATATAGTTAGCATAAAAAAAACAGCAATAAAAAATACATAATATATTACTATAATATAAGCAATATAGTAATAGCATAGCTTAAGCATTTTAGCGTGCTTAATAAATATAAATTCTAAAGCTATTAATAATACTTTAGCGTAAAGCACTAAAGCATTTACCTTTATTTTAAAGATTAGCATTATAGCAAAAAAGCATAACAATAAGCAATTATAAAAGCTTAAACTATATAATAGTAAACCGTTAGCTATTTTATTTAATACTATAAATTAAATAACTAATAAAAACTACAGCAAAATAACTTATAACTTTAAATATATAAGTTTAATACTAGTTAATATATATATTTAAGCTAAGCTAGTTATAAATATATACTACAAAAAGTATAATAGCTATAACAAAGTAAATTTTTATATAATTATAACATATTAATAACTAATTATATTATAAACTAAGCATTTTAATATATTAAAGCAAGCATAAGCTAAGCATATAGTAGTAATAATAATAAAAGTAATAAAATTAATAGTTAAAAAAAAAAAGATTAACATAAGTAGCTAAATAAAATAACTTATTATTTATTACTACTTTATACTGCTTAATATATAAACTATTTATAAGCTATGCTTACTTAATAAGCTTATTATAAAAAGCATAAAAGCAGCTCGAAAAATAAATATATAAAAAGCAAACTAAAAAATAATAAGCAATTAACTTTACTTATAACTTAGTTATAACTTAGTTATAAAAAAACTAGTGTAGCAAAAAGCTAGCAATAATACTAAAGCAAGCAAACTATAATGCATTAATAATATAATAAAAAAAAGTTTAAAAAAAAACTAAAAAAAAAAAGCAGTATACTTAGCTAAGTAAATACTAAAACTAAAAAAACTGCTATAAGTAGCACAAAGCAAGCAATAATACTAAAGCAAGCAAACTACAAAGCAAAAAAAATACAAAAAAAAAAAAACTATAAAGTAATTATATAAAAGTGCACACACTTAGTTAATAGTATAATACAAGTAAACAAACAACCTAAAAGCAAAAAAGTAAAAAGTAAAGCACTTAATAAAATCATAGCAAAACTAGTGCAACCTAAAAATAAATATAAGATGTTTTTACTTAGCTACTAAGAAAAAAATAAGCTGTTTACGGCTTGCTTTTAACCTATAAGCACGGTTTTTACTTATATATATAAAAAATAAAAACCGGTATAGCTAATAAGCCGTTAGCTTAAGTAATACAATATATATATTATATAAAATTTATATTATTAATAATAGTTTTACTTAATTATTTTATTAATAGTTAATATAACTTTATAAATATTGTTTTAATATTTAGTTTAGTTTTTTTGTTTGTTTATTTGTTTATAAGTAGTAAGCAGTTAAAAACTTTAGTTTAATACTAATAAGTTTAAAAAAGCTAGTTTTAAACTTAAAAGTAAACAATTTATTTTAGTTTAAAATAATTTTTTTTAATAGCTTATGTTTATTTAAATATTAATATATAAAAGCATATATAAATTATTTAGCTATTATATCTCCTTTAAACAGTAAAAAATAAACATACTTAATAAATTTATTAATAATAACTTATATTTTATTATATTATATTTTTATAACTAGATTAGTTAATAAAAGTAATATTATAATAAAATCTTAAGCAATAGTATGCTATATTTATTTAAGTATTTATATAAATTATAATAGTTTATAAAGCTTATATTAAGCTGCTTTAGCTTTATTACAAATATTATACTTTTTTATAATTAATTTAATTATGTTTTATAGTTTTAAAAAATTATACTTTTTTTATAATTATTAAACTATTTTTGTTGCTTTTTAGTATTTATATAATAAGTATTTATAAAATTTTTTAATAAACTTGTTTTATAAAAATTTTAGTAAATAAACCTTATGTTTATATATTAGCTTGTTATTTTTTAATCTTTTGTGTTTTTATAGTTATACTAATTTTTTTAAGTTATAAGCTTATTATCACTATATATTTGTAAAGTTTTTAAGTATAACTTTGATTTTTAAGCTTTTATTTCTTTAAAAATATAATACTTAAATGTTTTTTTTTAGAACTTTAAATTTTTTTTAATTTTGTTAACTAAGTATGTTTGCTTAAATGTTTTTTTTTCTTTTAATATAACATATTTTAAAGTTAAACTTAAAAAAAAAACTATTTAATTCTTATGTTATTTAATAATCTTTTATGTAACGTGGTTTATAAGCAAGTAAACTATTTAAGCAAATAAACCACTTTTTACCTTAACACGTATATTTTTCCTTTGTTGCATAATAATTTATTAATAATAAAATATTAAACAATTTAATTAAAGCTAAATTGCAATTAGCTTTTTAAGCTATTTAGTTATTTTAAAAACTTAGTGTTTAACGCGTTTGCAAAATCTACAATATTTCTTGCATTACACTATATAACAAAATAAACGGTTGCACTGCTTAAAACAAAACTCGCGCTAATATGCATAAACTTAATTTAATTAAAAAAAATGTCTTTTTTAAGTATATTTTTAATTTAAATAAGCAAGAATATTTCCTTGCTTATGCTTTTATAAAAAATATAGCTAATTTTTTATATAACTTGTAAAACAAACTGCTTGTTAGCAAGCACTAGGCTTATAACTTTGTTAATTGCTATAAAAAGCTTAAATTGTAGTTTACGCGTGCTTACAATTATTAAAAAGCATTATATAAAAATCCAAAAATTATTAGCGCATAGTTTAAGCGTTATATATATATAAAAACGCAATATAGCATTTATAATAACAATGTTTAAAACTTTAACAAAACTAAGTTTATAATAAGCTAGATCTGTTTATATATAGTTATTATACGTGCTAATTAACGTAAAAAACATAAAGCAGTGCAGCTTAGTAATAAAAAATAATTAATAGCAATTTGTTTGATTAATTTACGCAGTTTATTTATTTTGCTTTATATTGTTCTTTAAAGGGTTTACTATTTTAAGCATTAATACTAAAACACTAACTTTTTAACCGATTAAGTACTTAATACTAGTTTAAATAAATAAACAAACAATAATATAAGATTAAAATAAATAAAACACTTTAAAAAATATACTTAGCTGTTTTAAGTAAGCAAATATTAATTATTAGTGCTAAACTAGCACAAAAGTTATATATTAGCTAAGTTTAAAAAGTATTATAAAAAACAATATATTATAACTATTGTTTTGCTTTTTTACTTATTATATTTAACTTAACTATTTAACGTTAAGCTTTATAGCGTTTTAAAGCAAGCATATAATTATTAAATTAATAAATTTGTTAAGTTATATATTAACTATATTATTAAGCTTAAATTTCTTATTGCGTTTAAAAAGGCCTTTTTTGCTACTTTTTTAGAATTTAATATTTAAAAAGGTTTTTAAAGGTTAAGTTTAATACTTTATAATCCGCAAGCTATAATTTTAAAGCTAAATATACAGTTATAATTACTAACGCTAATTTTTAATACTATTAACTTACTTAAACCTTAAGTTTTCTAAACACTAAAAACTGCTAAAAAAGCAAGCGCGCAGTTAATTTTTATTAAAAGCTAAATCTTTAGTTACTAAAAAAGCTTTCTAGGGCTAATTTTAAAAGCTGTTAACTAGCTTGCAAAATTAAATCAAATGTTAGCGCATTAAGTCACCTTTATAAAAAATAAAGTCTAAAAGGTTTAAAAAGCAAATAAAGCACTTAATAAACGCTAAAAAAGTAAAAAAAGGCGCTTATAAAATAAAAAAAGTCTTATAGTAAAAAATACAATAAATTTAATTGCTTAAAAAGATATGCAGAACTTAGTACAGTTATAAACGTTAAAAAATCGTAGTAGTAGTAAGCTAAGTATGCTATGCTAGCAATAATATAAACAGTGCAGCAAAACTAGCTATAATGCAAAAACTTGTAATAAAAATATAAAAACAAGTAATAAATTAAAATCCGATTAATTTTTAATAATAATTGCTTTAGTTATAATATTATTAATAATTAAATATAATAAACTAGTAAAAAGTAGTTCACTTGCTTAAATAGTTTATTTGTTTATAAACCACGTTAGTTATAAATTTTATTAAGTTTTAATAATTTAAATAAATCTTAATTAGTTTTATAGTTTTTATAAAAAACAATTTTTATTTTTTAAGTGCTATAATAATTATAAACAGTTTTTTGTTATATATAAAATATTATAATACTGCGTTTTATAATGCTTTAAAGTAATAAGCTATTAAATGTTATTTTTTGTTGTTTTTTAGTTATTTTAAAACTTTTGTAATTATATTATTTAAAGCATTTATTTTTAGCTTTTTTTTTTTTTATAAATTAAGTAGTTTAACTATAAAGTTAAAAATAACTTTTAGTTTTAGTTCTTTAAAAGCTTTTTAGGCTTTTTTTAAAATTAAAAAAGATTTTTTTTTATATTTTTTTTTTGTATATTTTATAAAATAAAATACTATTTTTTTAAAGTTTTAAATTAACATTTAAACATAGTTTAAAAATTTTAATGCTTATTATATATTTATAATAGTAGCTTAATTAAATATTTTTTAGTTTTATATTATGTTAATTTTTAACTATTAAATTTATATTTGTTTTAAAGTAATTATAAATCTTAAAAAGTTAATTTTTTATATATATTATATATACTTTTTTATATTAAGTTATAATTTTGCTTATTTAAGTATTTTTAATACTTAAGTTATATGTTTTTTATGTTTTTTTAATATTTTAAAGTAAATTAAAATATTATTTAAATAAATAAACATAAACTTATTTAAAAACTTTTATAAAATTGTTATTATTATATATTAAAAGCTAACTAATATGTTTTATAGTTTTTATAGCATAACTATATATTTATATAATTTATATATTGTTTATATAGCAGTTTTTTATTTTTTTTTTTTAGCTATTTTAATAGCATAATATTTATTTAAAATATTAACTACTATAAACTATTTTGCTTAACTAATGTTTTTTTTTATAATTATTAGCAAAATAAAAAAATATTTATTTATAATAATAATTATGTTTAATAGTTAGTAATTAATTATTATTTGCTATACTAGTTTTTTTTTTTTATTAATTAATTGTTTTTTATTTTTTATTTTAAGTATTAATACTATAAAGTATTTAATAAATAATTAAGATTTTTTTAAAAATTTTTTTGCTAGATTTTTTTAAATATATTTTTATAAAGCGTTTGTTTTATTTAAGCTTATATAGTATATTTAATAAAGCTTTAGTTAATATTTTTTCTTAATAAAAATATAGTAATTTTATAAGCTATATTTAAGAAGTTTTTTTTTTTTTTTTTTTTTAAATAGTTTATAAAATCTATAATATACTTTTAGTATTTTGTTTAAGATTTTTTTTGCGATTTTTCTGATTTTTTTGCTTTATTTTTTACTTTTTTAATTAATAGTTTTTGCTTTTTATTAAATTAAAAAGTTGCTAGTTTTTAGCTATAATATTTCTAAAATAATATTATAATTAAATATATTAGTAATATTTAATATAATTTGTTTTTTATATTTTTATATAAATATATTAAAAAGTTTAGTTTTTTTAAATATATAATTATTATTATAGCTAAAAGTACTTTTATTAAATCTTTTAATTTTTTAGAATTTTTGCTTATATTTCTAAAGAATTTTATTTTGTTTTATTACTTTAAGTAAAATTATATTAGCTTATGCTTTTAAGTTAATTAAAGTATTATATTTTTTTTTTTAATATATAAATTTAATTTTAAATTAGTTTTATTAGTTATTATATTAAACTTTATATAAAGCTTTAGTTTTTTTAGCTACTTATTGCTTTTTTAGCAAGTATTTATTTTGTTTTTTGATTTTTTTTTATAAAATGTTTAAATGCTTGTTTTATTTTGCACTTTAAATATTATTGCGCTTTGTTTTGTTTTTATTTTTAGTTAAGCTTTAAATTATAGTTTTTAAGCTTTTTTGCTTTTAATAACTATTTTTTAGTATAATTATATAATAAACCTGTTATATATTAATATAACAGGTTTGCCTTTAAGGTCTTAATTTGCAAGTAATAATAAAATCCTTAATAGTAGTCCGTTAAGGAGGTTTTTAAGGTATTTTTACTACTATATATTAATAAAGATCTTAAAAAATTAAAAGTAATAAATATATTAATGCTTAGCAGTTATAAAAAATTAATAGCTAAAGAACTAAAACTAAATAAATAACTAAATATAAAAAGTGCATAATTATATAAACAAAAAAAAAATAAAAAAAATAATAACTTTTTTTAAATTATTGCAAGTTTAGTAAGCACTAAATTATTATAAGCTTAATAAGCTTTAAATTATTATAAGCTTAATAACCCTTAAATTACTATAAACTTAGTAAGCTAAATAAATTATTACGTAATTTTAGCTTTAGCTAGCAAAAAAAAAAGTGCAAAATATATATAAAAACATTAAGCTGCTTTAAAAGCTACTTTTGTGCTAATTTCGTAATATTATTTCTTTTTTTTTAAAATTATTGTTTTAATAATTTTTTGTAAGTATTTTTTCTTTTTTTTTCTTTTATATGTGAGAAGGTTTCTCATGGGAGTGCAACTGTAATATTGAAGATATAGAACTCTAAGTGCATTTCTTGTGGGTGGTGCCCACAGAAACGCACTTATAGCCCTATGCTACAGCTGCTACCAGATGGCAGGTCCGTCAGGCCCACCAGGCACCAAGCACGGACCCCATAGTGGCCACATCCATGGCAGACCCACCAATTGATCTGCCAGGCCCCTATGGTCCCGTGTCAAGTGCCGGGCACCTGAAAAGAATACCACTGCCCTCAGTGGTCCCAGTTACATACACCATACTATCTAACCCATAAATTTAACCCCTTGACCTTTCAAGCGTAGGTCCACCTAGCTAAGTCTTTCGTGGCCGCCCTCTTTTCTTAGCCCCAGCCTGAGCCTCAGTGCCCACTGATGGGCGCGGCCCATTGCGGTCCCAATACTCCTGCACCAGCTCACTACTATCCTTCAATTGCAACTCAGTCATCCATGTGTTATACTCATGGCCCCATCCCTTCCACTTAATCAAATAGTCAAACCCGTTCTTCCTCCGATTGACACGGTGTTTGAGAACTACATCTACTTCATATGTGTCACCTTCACCACCCAGGTCCTCGTCCATTTCGACAGGTCCAGGTGGAGGAGTATCACGTTGGAAGGGGTCCTCACCATCAGGAGTAGGTCGCAAGTGTTCGACTGAGATTACAGGGTGTATACGATAGTCGTCTGGGAAGTCCAATTCATACGCCAGCGACCCTACTCGTCGCTTGACGATCCATGGCCCAGAACGTTGCTGTGAGTATTTTCTGGATGGCTTGCCAGGTAACTGATAACCTGAGTGAAGTCGGAGGTATACCTTATCACCAGGAGCAAATTCCAAGTAACGATGTCTTGCATCATAGTAGCGTTTGTTGCGCGCCGCTGCAAAGTCCATTGCCAATTGAGCATCCTTCCGCAAGTGCTCACGGAAGAATCTCATGTTCTGAAACCGCTCAGTATCCGTGTCAGTTAACACTTCCAGCGCACCAGGAAGCTTGAACCCAAAGAGTAGCTCGTGGGGTGTAGACTGAATTGCCTCTGAATAGGCCGCGTTCAAGTTCCACTGCAAAGATGGTATGATATCAAGCCAACAAGCCTCAGGATGCGCGAAATAGTAGTAACGGAGTGCGATTTCGACGGTCTGGTTCTTACGTTCAGAAAGTCCGTCAGCCTGCGGATGGTAGGCTGTCGTCATCAATAAACGTGTCCCCAGTGCCTTCCAAATCCCTCTCCAGAACTCCGAAGTGAACTTCCGGTCGCGATCAGAGATAATACCCTTCGGTATTCCCCAATCAGACAACAGCAATTGCCTAGCAAGTACCATGCCCCATTCCTCTGCTGTATACTTCTCATTGCCCGGGATGAGCAATGTGCGCTTGGAAACAGGACAAGATGCTGTCATCAACTGGTTATACTCTGAGTAGTAGGACTTGTTACCACTCAGTTGCCAAGGTGTTCCCTCGGACTTCACCGTTGGGAGAGCTAGAATAAAATCAATAGCAATGGTTCGCATGGGCAGCGCTTGTTCCGCCTCCGGACGAATGGGTTGCATACTTCCCACTGGCAACTGTCTGTCCGTTCTGTTGAGGCAACACGCGTGACAGTACTTGATATATTGCTTGACCAAGTATGTCTTGCGATAAATCTGATAAGGCTCCAACTCCTGTAGCATGCGCTGTACACCAAAGTGGTGCTTGTCATCATGTGCGATAGTCATCATTTCCTTGATCATTCCATGAGGAACACAAAGACGACGCACTCCATCGTACGTGTTATAGATCAATCCGTTCCGCAGCTCAAAAGGATAGCCGGGCTTCGAAAAGTTCTCAACGTCCTCGTTGTCAGTGCGGATTGATGAAATGATTGCAGCGTACTTGGGGTCCTTATTATATGCCTTCTTGAAGCGCGTAGCCATGTCCTCCTCCATGACGACCTCAGTCGTGTGCCAGACCGTGTCGAGGGTGGCTGGGTCATCGTCGCGTCTCAGCTTCCCATTGGCCTCGGTTACATCAGTCACGGTCTTCAGGCGACTGAGCGCGTCCGGAACCAGGTTCAGACGTCCCGGTACGTGATAGACATGCAGCCCGTATTGGGACAGATACACCGACGAGTTGACCAATCGGATGTTTGCCCTGTCGGTGGCTGAGGTGTCAAGCGAGGTCTGGTCCACTATTCCTTTTGTTGAATAATGATCTGTCAACACCACGACCTGATCGCTTGATCCAATCATGGTCCTCAGCTTCTTAGAGGCCCACACCAAACACGCCACTTCCAATTCTGAAGGCCCGTATCGCGTCTCCGCGTTCGACAGACACTTACTCAGGTACATCACTGGCTGCACCGCTGTCGATGGTACCTCATCTCCGGGTCTCCAGTTGTCGCCTTGCAGATGGAAGACCATCACGCCGAAGCCACGTTCCACTGCTCCATCCAGTTGGATGAACAAGGTGCGCTTGGGGTCATGATGGTACAAGGTCGTCTCCTTGCATATTGCATCCTGTATTGCCTTAAACGAAGCCAGCTCGGCTTCCGTCGGCTCGTAGTATCTTGATTGACAATATGCCTTGCGCTTGCCAGGATTGCCCGTTATCACCTTGCCCAGTTGTCTGCCTTCGGCTAACAGAGCTGTTTTCCGTTTCTGTAGGGGTTCGGCCATTTTCGCGTAATACGGTATGAGCTTTCTCAGAAAACCGCTGGCACCCAAGTATTGTTCGAGTGCCTTCAATTGCCCAGGAAACGCTAGGTTACGGAAGGCAGCCAATCTTTCTTCAGTACTTGTCAAACCAAGGGCGTCCACTCGGAAACCTAACAATTCAACAGAAGGATATCCGACGAACGACTTCTTTGGTGCCATTGAGATGCTCTTGTGTTGGAACAGTCCAAATATTGCATGCAAGTGTTGCTTATGCTCTTCAGCTGTATCGGAATATATGACAATATCGTCGATAAATGCTTTGCAATAATGGTCGTGGTCACGTAGTAACCTGTCCATGTACCGTTGAACATACGCTGGCGAATTGCGAAAGCCCATGAGTGCGACCGTTGAGCGTTCCAATCCTCGGGGA
The DNA here is from genome assembly GCA_022578965.1 of Xylaria sp. FL1777. Classification (NCBI taxonomy): domain Eukaryota; kingdom Fungi; phylum Ascomycota; class Sordariomycetes; order Xylariales; family Xylariaceae; genus Xylaria; species Xylaria sp. FL1777. Next base: position 32,070 of record MU400739.1, on the reverse strand, counting down.
CTAACAACCGTAAATCTGTCTCTGTAACTTGGATGTACACCGAACTGGTGGAAAAAACCTGTTGCATCAACAACCGTAATAAACTTCTTACCCTTGAGTGCTCCAATAACATTGGCCTGTAACGGTAACGGGTAACTGTCGGGAATAGCAACCTTGTTGAGACTTCTGAGGTCTACCACCACTCGCCCTTTGTCTTCTCCATGTACCCTTCGCCACACGACAAACAAGGGGTGTGCAAAGGGTGTGGGTTCATCAACCCACACCATTCTCCCTTTTTCATGCAGGGCATCATAGGTCTTGTTGAGTAGATCCATGTCTCTGCGGCTGAGTGGATACGATCTCGAGTTCAGCTTCGTATTTTGCCAGCCTTCCACCAAGGGTACCTTCATTTGCTGATCTTCTGGCACGTGGATAATTCCTTTGTCAGTCCATATGTCGTACGCCGATATGATGTCGCAAAATTCATCAGCCAGAGAAGACACTTCAGAGTAAACGTGTACACCTTCCTCAGTTATCCGTTCAGGTAAGTCAGTGGGTTTCTTGATACCAAGAGTTGAATACATTGAGACCTTAGGCTTTGGCGGCTCCTGAGGAACGGGGATGTCTGGGTCCATCTCAGTTGGACTTCTGTCAGGTGTGTTCTGAATAATGCTATACACTGCATCGGTGACTGGGGTATTCGTGGTGAATACCTCAGGGTGGTTGGTTGCCACCTCAGCCATCTCTTCCATGGTCCATGCTTCGCGTGGCGGAACTGTTTCCGTTGCCACCGCGTTGGTTACCGGGGTCATGCTGAACTCAGCGTTTAATGCAACATTTCCCAAGGGTTCGACAGCTGTTGGCATATCCGGAGTCAGCAGTTCCCCAAACATGGTGCCCATGGTGGCAGCCGCCAATGCAAGTGTCTTCACCGCTCCTTTCCAGGATGTGGAAAAGAAGCCAGCATCCTTGTTCTCTCCAATAGATCCCAGCTTCGTGCCGCGTCGTACCGTGACTGCACGTCTGGACGTGTTCTTGATTGGTACCACGTGTGGAGTCTTCGCACTTACCACTGTGTGCATAGCATTGCTGTTCGTAGCCCAGAAACAGAAGTTGCGGTCGGTCGGCAATGGTTTATAATCGACATGTAGGTACGCCGATTCTCCCTCTTGCAGTGTCACATCTTTTCTTGACACCACACGGCGTACACACTCATGACTTCGGCATTGGGCCTCGAACTCAATGCGGAAGTTGTCCAGTTTTGTGAAGATGATGCTACGATCAGCGTATCGAATTGTCGCTTCATGAGGCAACAAGAAGTCATTGCCAATCAGCAGTTTGGGCTCCAAGTGGTCTTCTACAACCCATCCTTCCTTGATGAATTTGTAGATGACGGGCTCGCACTTCTCGTTTTCTCCTTTGCAGTAGAATGCGAACCTTGCCCATTCGAACACTCGTACTTTCTTCTTTCCTATTCCCTTCAGAGTTCTCTGTCTTGGGGTCACGGTGTGTTCGAGGGTATTGAGAAGCGTTCTTCCGATTATCGTGGTACCTGTGCCTGGGTCACCGCACACCTGTATGTCTTCCCCAGTGGGAGAGGCTCGAATGTTGAAGCGAAGATACGTGTAACTGGAGTACAAGGAGTCTTCCTTCAAGTCCACTGTCGGAGCTTCCTTCACTGGTATGTCCTCGTCACGGACATCCTTCTTCTCTTTTGTTCCATCGTGAGGATGTGTTTCCTTCACTTTGTCTGAGGAAACATTTCCCAGGTGTCTGCCCAACGAGGCATTGTGATTCACGATGATACCTTTCTTTGCGTTTGAGCAGTATCGCAAATGTCTGAAGAGGCAATTGCGTGAAGGTAGCATGGTGTTGCAATAACCACAGGTACGTCTAACCGGGTCGACTGGAGATGGGCTGCTCATTGTTTCTAGTGCAATATCGGTGCGACAAGCACGTCGATGTTTGACCTTGTCGCCTGCTGATTCGAATTCAGCGTGGCAACGATGACAAGTGAGTCCCGCATCCAGAACACTGTATGACATGTCAACGTCGGACTCACTCCCCGAAGGGGACTTGTCCTCGTCAGCGTCAGCGTCATGCTCATGTTTATCGTCATCTGCCTCATTAGCTCCCTCAGAGTCCTCAGCGAAGTGCACTTGGTTGCGTCGGTCGCCTCGCTTTCGGTCATAGTCACGCCTGTCTCTCTCTCGGTCTCGATCACGATCACGATCACGCCTTCTGTTCCAATTACCTCCACGCTCGTCCCGACGATAGTCGCGACGATCATCTCTTCGTGGTTGGCCGCGAGTTCGGTCGCGGTCCCAACTACGATCTCGTCTGTCGCGCTCACGACTATATTGGTATGGGTTGTGTTCAAAACGTGTTCGCCTGTCGCGGTCGCGATCATCGCGTGGTTGGTAGCGTGATGAAGAGGCAAAATGTGAGGTACCCTCGGGTGCGTCCTTGGTATAGTATCCTCGAGAGTTGCGAGACTTGGACCGTGCTGATGTGGTCGCAGCATAGTACGAGGTACCACGACCACGTTCTCCAAGTACCTCGCGTGCCATGTCATCAAGGTCACCTCGTGACTCCTCCAACAATGACATGTATTCCTCGAGAGTCTGATTCTTGCGAGGGGTCTAATGAATTGCTTGACTTCGAGAGACATGCTGTTTCTGATTTGTGTCATCACACCTCTCCAATTCGTGTTGTCTGAAGTCAATATGCCCATTGCTCGTGCATATCGTAACTTCCGCTGAATGAATTGGGGTAGCTCATGCTGGTTCTTCTTGATGTCCTTGAGCGTGAGTGTAGTCTGTTCGAAGCGCTGGGTTGCAATGCCTGCATCCAGAGCAAATCGTTCCTGTAGCTGGTCAAGTATCTTAGTTAGTCCTGCTCTTCGTAGTCTTCGTCGATGTCTGGGTGTGATCTCGTTGTTCCACCAGAGGACAGCAGGTCCAGTGAGTAGAGTTTGAAACATAGCGAGGATCTGTCCTTCATTGGAACTGCTTGTAGTTGGATCTTCCAAGAATGATTCTATCCTGTCGCTGAAGGAATAGACGTCTGTGAACACTAGGTTCTTTCCTTCTGTAACAACGCCCACATCATTGGGGTCATTGTATTCGGGGTCAAAAGAACCTATGTCCTCTCGTTTAATCTTGTAGGTTCCTCCCACTGTGATTTGAGAATGAGGTGTATCTCCTCTTGTACGGTTAGGTGACCTCGGTGGTCCTGGAGGTCTTGGTCCCAATGGATTATCATCATCACTGCTACTATCATCACTCGGATCAGGGTCAGGGTCTGGATTGGGGTTTATGGTTGTTCTAGTTCTAGGCGGTCTTGGGTTCGTCTCGCCTTCAGGATTTGGAGCCGGATCCAAAGGTTCAACCTCTGGAGGGTCTGGATCCGCCGTTCCTGTGCCTGTATTGCGAAACGCGCGCCAATCCGATGCTGAATTGAGAGGGATACCTGGAGGGATCTTGTAGTTTGTCCGTTGAAAATCTAGGTAAGCCTGAATAGCAGTGTCCGTCTTCTTCATTGATACCTTCATATCCTTCATCTCTCTGCTCAAGTCCTTAATGCCGGAGTTGAACTTGGTCTCCAGCCATACAACCGTCTCCTTATTACCTCCAAATTTTGCCGGCCGATTCGGTCCCGGTTGCATAGTCTCCGACCGTTCGCTGCTTGTCTCGTGTCCCGGTTCTGGGTCTGGCTCGGGGTTTGGGTCGGGGCCCAATTCTAGATCAGATAAGGTAGCCATTGTGTTGGGTGGATCGATTGAATGGATTGATCGTTTGTATCCCTATGTGTCAGTAGAACCAACTGCCTGTAACTTCAATCGTTCACCCGAAGGATCACAACAAAGCATTCAGACCTCACGATGGTGGAGTGATCACGAGGTGAAGGAGAAGGGGAATTCTGTGTCCCAACACGTACCCGATGTTCGGTGTTGGTATGGGCAACTGCAACGTCTGCGTATCACTCGGTCGGGTACCTGAATTCGCCTTCCGAGTAACACCAGGATACAGCGGTGTTATACAGAGCGAGTGTTCGGGCTACCTGAATTCACCCTACTGACAAGCCTCTGTGGAGGTGCTGGATAAGGATAGATGGAGACAGCCAAGGCTGTGGATGATGTAGATGGAGTGTGAGTGTGGGTGGAGTGTAGATGGAGTGGATGGCGCGTATGATACTTGCCACCCAGTGAGTGAGCTGTGGATGGTACTTGCCGCCTAGGGTGTGATGGGGTAAGATCTGATCCGATGGGGTGCCAAGGCGGGAGCCAAGCCGCCACCAAGGCGCCACCAACGGCGATCGTATTGGTCTAAAGTATGATGTTGATGCCGACAGCCTTGTGAAGAGACTGCCGGGATAGATAAAAGACTTCTCGACCTCGAGAAGATAGAAGAAGAGACTTGATAACTGGTCTCTGCAATAAAACAGTGGAGGCACCACTTGAGAAGGTTTCTCATGGGAGTGCAACTGTAATATTGAAGATATAGAACTCTAAGTGCATTTCTTGTGGGTGGTGCCCACAGAAACGCACTTATAGCCCTATGCTACAGCTGCTACCAGATGGCAGGTCCGTCAGGCCCACCAGGCACCAAGCACGGACCCCATAGTGGCCACATCCATGGCAGACCCACCAATTGATCTGCCAGGCCCCTATGGTCCCGTGTCAATATGTTATAATATTAAAGCGTATTAAAAAAACTAACTGTTTATTTAAAACAAAGCAAAAACTTATTTTTGCTTTTTTTATTAATTTTATTAGCTATAAAGTTATGCTTTATTTTTGCTGCTTTAATTAATTATTAACGTGCAAAATAACAAATAATATGTTTTGTTGTTTTAAATGTATATATATTAGTTATTTTTATAATAAATTAAAAGTTTTAATTAATTTAATTAACAATATAGTTTTTAAGCATTATTGTTTTAAAAAAAAGAAAAAGCAAGCAAAATAACAGCTATTTCTAGTTTAAAAAGAATTAAAACAAGCTTAAAATAGCTTTAATTTTGTTTTAAGCAAGTTAGCTTAGCTTTATATACAAAAACATTTTTTAAAAGCAAAAAGTATTAAAATAGTTTAACAAAAGCTTTAGTTCTTAAATAAATTAAACAAGATAAAACGTATTAAAAAAGAACAAAAAGCATTAGCAAAAAAGCAAAAACAACAAAAAAAGCAAGCTAAAGTAATATAAGCTGCTTTATTTAAGTTTAATTAAAACGTACTAAACGCTTTATTTAAAGTTAATTTTTTTTTTTTAGTTTTAGCTAATTAAAGTATTAACAGTAAAACTAGTTTATAATTATTTTAGCAGTTTTTAGGTATTTCTTAAGTTCTTAAGTATTGTTAGCATATAAATATTTTTTTTATTTAATAAAATATTTAATATTATTGTTGTTTTAATAAAAATTTAGTATATTTTTAACTTTATAAATGTTTTAATTTGTTTTTATTTCTAGTTATGTTTTAATAAATATTTTAATAAATGCTAGTTTTAGTAAAAAAATATAAAAAATAAAATAAATTTGCATATTTTTTAATAATAACAGTTTATAATTAATAAGTAAAATAACTTCCTTAATTTTAAAAAAACTAAGTTTTTTAAATTTTAATTTATTGCTTAGTTATTTTATTTTAATTTAAAAAATATTAATGTTTACGTTTTATTTTTGTTATAATAAATAAACTTTATTTTTTTTTTTAAAAGTTAGTTCTTTAGTTTGTTTTTTATTATAATATACTAACATTTATTATTATAAAAACTAAAAACGTAGTTATAATTTAACTTATAGCGTTTTAATTTTTATTGCAATAGTTTTTGCTTAAAGTATTATAGTTAAAATAATAAGTGCTTTTATTAATGTTTTTTTTTGTTTTTTAGTAATTGTTTACTATTTATAAACAATTTTATATAAAAATATGTTTATATTTTTATTTGTTAATATATTATATAAAATTTATACTATTAATAATAGTTTTACTTAATTATTTTATTAATAGTTAATATAACTCCATAAATATTATTTTAATATTTAGTTTAGTTTTTTTATTTGTTTATTTGTTTATAAATAGTAAGCAGTTAAAAACTTTAGTTTAATATTAATAAGTTTAAAAAAACTAGTTTTAAACTTAAAAGTAAACAATTTATTTTGGTTTAAAATAATCTTTTTTAGTAGTTTATGCTTATTTAAATATTAGTATATAAAAGCATATATAAGTTATTTAGCTATTATATTTTTTTTAAACAATAAAAAATAAGCATACTTAGTAAGTTTATTAATAATAACTTATATTTTATTATATTATACTTTTATAACTAAATTAGTTAATAAAAATAGTACTATAATAAAATCTTAAGCAATAATATATTATGTTTGTTTAAATATTTATATAAGTTATAATAATTCATAAAGCTTATATTAAGCTACTTTAGCTTTATTACAAATATTGCACTTTTTTATAATAAATTTAACTATGTTTTATAGTTCTAAAAAATTATATTTTTTTTATAGTTATTTAACTATTTTTATTGCTTTTTAGTATTTATATAATAAATGTTTATAAAATTTCTTAATAAATTTATTTTGTAAGAATTTTAGTAAATAAACCTTATGTTTATATATTAGCTTATTATTCTTTAATTTTTTATGCTTTTATAGCTATGCTAACTTTTTTAAGTTATAAGCTTATTATAGCTATATATTTATAAAGTTTTTAAATATAACTTTAATTTTTAAGCTTTTATTTTTTTAAAAATGCAGTACTTAAATGTTTTTTTTTAAAACCTTAAATCCTTTTTAACTTTGTTAGCTAAATATATTTGCTTAAATGTTTTTTTTTTTTTAATATAATATATTTTAAAGTTAAATTTAAAAAAAAAAACTATTTAATTTTTATATTGTTTAGTAATCTTTTGTATAGTTATAAATTTTATTAAGTTTTAATAATTTAAATAAATTTTAATTAGCTTTATAGTTTTTATAAAAAATAGTTTTTACTTTTTAAGTGCTATAATAATTATAAGCAGTTCTTTGTTATATATAAAGTATTATAATGCTATGTTTTGTAGTGCTTTAAAGTAATAAGCTACTAAGTATTATTTTTTGTTATTTTTTAGTTATTTTAAAACTTTTATAATTATATTATTTAAAGCATTTATTTTTAGCTTTTTTTTTTTTTATAAATTAAGTAGTTTAACTATAAAGTTAAAAATAACTTTTAGTTTTAGTTTTTTAAAAGCTTTTTAAACTTTTTTTAAAATTAAAAAGGATTTTTTTTTATATTTTTTCTTTATATACTTTATAAAGTAAAATGCTATTTTCCTAAAGTTTTAAATTAATATTTAAATATAGTTTAAAAATTTTAATACTTGTTATATATTTATAATAGTAGCTAAATTAAATATTTTTTAGTTTTATATTATATTAATTTTTAACTATTAAATTTATATTTGTTTTAAAGTAATTATAAATCTTAAAAAGTTAATTTTTTATATATGCTATATATATTTTTTTGTATTAAGTTATAATTTTGCTTATTTAAGTGTTTTTAATACTTAAGTTATATGTTTTTTGTGTTTTTTTAGTATTTTAAAGTAAATTAAAATATTATTTAAGTAAATAAATATAAACTTATTTAAAAACTTTTATAAAATCATTATTATTATATATTAAAAGCTAGCTAATATATTCTATAGTTTTTATAGTATAACTATATACTTATATAATTTATATATTGTTTATATAGCAGTTTTTTATTTTTTTCTTTTAGCTATTTTAATAGTATAATATTTATTTAAAATATTAACTACTATAAACTATTTTGCTTAACTAATGTTTTTTTTTATAATTATTAGTAAAATAAAGAAGTATTTATTTGTAATAATAATTACGTTTAATAATTAATAATTAATTATTATTTGCTATATTGGTTTTTTTTTTTTATTAACTAGTTGTTTTTTATTTTTTATTTTAAGTATTAGTATTATAAAATATTTAGCAAATAACTAAGATTTTCTTAAGAATTTTTTTGCTAGATTTTTTTAAATGTATTTTTATAAAGCGTTTGTTTTATTTAAGCTTATATAGTATACTTAATAAAGCTTTAGTTAATATTTTTTTTTAATAAAAATATAGTAGTTTTATAAGCTATGTTTAAAAAGTTCTTTTTTTTTTTTTTTTTAAATAGTTTGTAAAATTTGTAATATACTTTTAGTATTTTGTTTAGAATTTTTTTTGCGATTTTTTTGATTTTTTTGCTTTGTTTTTTACTTTCTTAATTAATAGTTTTTGCTTTTTATTAAATTAAAAAGTTACTAATTTTTAGCTATAATATTTCTAAAATAATATTATAATTAAATATATTAATAATATTTAATATAATTTGTTTTTTATGTTTTTATATAAATATATTAAAAAGTTTTGTTTTTTTAAGTATATAATTATTATTATAGCTAGAAGTGCTTTTATTAAATCTTTTAATTTTTTAGGATTTTTGCTTATATTTTTAAAAAATTTTATTTTGTTTTGCTACTTTAAGTAAAATTATATTAGTTTATATTTTTAAGTTAATTAAAGTATTATATTTTTTTTTTTAATATATAAGTTTAATTTTAAATTAGTTTTGCTAGTTATTATATTAAACTTTACGTAAAGCTTTAGTTTTTTTAGCTACTTGTTGCTTTTTTAGTAAATATTTATTTTGTTTTTTAATTTTTTTTTATAAAATGTTTAAATGCTTGTTTTATTTTATACTTTAGATATTATTACGCTTTGTTTTATTTTTGCTTTTAGTTAAGCTTTAAATTATAGTTTTTAAGCTTTTTTGCTTTTAGTAACTATTTTTTAATATAATTATGCTTTAATTAGCTAATAATATTTATAGTAGTTATTTTTATATTTTTTTGAAATAATATTATAAGTATAATTAAAATTTTTTTTAAATGTTGCAAATTTTTATAGATTTTTATAGTAAACTATAGTTATAATTAACTATTTTAATTTATAAAAGTTTTATATTTTTATTTTTGCAATTTATTTAAAAAACTAATTATTTTTTAATTTATTAAGTAAATATTAGTAGTAATAATATATTATATAGCAATTTTATAATATTTTATTATGTTTTAAATTTTTTAAGCATAAAATATTATTATTGTTTTTTATTATAATTTTGTTATAATAATAACTTTTAGCAATTAATTAAATTATTAGCTTTAGTTTTTAAAACATATTAGTTTTTGTGCTAATTATTAATGCTTTTTTGTTTTGTTATATTTAAAGCAATTTAAGCTATAAAAATACTTTGTTTATTTTTATTAGTTTTTTTTTTATAGTATTTTTTATAGCTTTTAATTTTATTTGTTTTTGCTTTAAAGTTTTATAAATTTTGTTTTTTTAAGTTTATTTAGCAATTAAATGTTTTAATAATTTATAATTAGTTTAATAATTATATTATTTATAGTTATAGTTTTGTTTTTTTAAACATAACTTTTTTTAAGCTATATTTTAAGCTTTAATAATTTAAAGTTTTTATAGTTTTATAAATTTACTAACTATATTAATTTATTATTTTTTATTGTTTGCTATTTTTAGTTAAACTATTTTTTTAAATTATATACTAAATAACTTTAATTGTTTATATAGTAAATATATCTTTTTGCAATTTATTTTAATAATTATAAAGCTTTTAAATAATATTTACATTTTTGTTTATTTTAACTTATATAAATAAAGCATTTAGATTTGTTTAATATAGTACTTTTGTTTTAACTTAAAATAATAACTTTATACTTTTGCTTTAAAAACGTATTTTTTAAATTATTTCGTTGTTTTTTGTTGTTTTAAACTTTTATAACTTATACTTTTTTTTTAAGTTAAAAAATCTTTTTTTTTTTATAGCTTTTTTTTCTGTTTTTTTTTTTAAATTAGCATTATTTTTAAAAATGTTTTTTTTTTTTATAGTTATAACATTTAACTTTAAATATATTTTAGAATTATTATTTTTAAACTTTATTAATTTGCTTAAATTTTTATTTAATACTTTTTTAAGTATTTTTTTTTTGTTTTTTTTAGTTTTTTTAGTTTTAAAATACTAGTTAAATAATTGTTAATTAATTATAATAGTTATATTAATATATATATTAATTTTTGCTAGTTTATTTATTTTATATAGTTTGTTTTAAATTTAAGTTTTAAGTTTACTATAAAATAAATAAAATAATGCAAGCTTAAGCAATTTTAAAATTATTGCTAATTGTTTAAATTTTATAGCATAATTTACTGCTGCTTTTATTTGTTTTAAGCAATAAAATGCTTTTTTTACGTGTTTTGTTTTTTAAGTGTTTTTAAATAGTACTTTTATTTAATTTTTAAACTTAACGTAGTTTTTAAAAAAATTTTTTGTTTTTAGCTTAAAGTTAGTTAACTTGTTAGTTTTTAAAAAATCCTTTAAAATAAGTTAAAACTATTTTAGTATTTTTTTTAACAAAAATTATAAAATAGTTATTACTTTTTAGTTCTTTTTTATAATAGTAATAAAATATTATTTTAAATAAAGTTTAGCATAAATTAAAAAAGCTTTTATATTTATAGATTTATTATAAAGCTTTAAAGCAATAAGTTTAAAACTTTTAATGTTTAACATTTTTAATATTATAAATAATTCTAATAGTAAAAGCAGTAATAATAGTAAAAAGTTAGGTTTTTTGTTTTAAGTTATTACTTTAGGTATAATAGTAGTAAAAATAAGCGTTAAGTTTGCTAGTAGTAATATTAGCGTTAGTTATAACATAATTATTTGTTTAAAACTTTAACTTGTTATTATAATAATAATTGTTTTAAATCTAGTTTATTAATTATTAAGTAAGGTTTATTTATGCAATGCTATTTAGCATTTTTGTTTTTCAAATATCTTTTTAGTATACTTTTAAGAGTTTATTTTATGAATTGTTTGTTATTTAACTTTTTATACTAATATTTGTTTTTATATATTAGGTTTTATTAATTAAAGAGCTATTAAAGTATAACGGACCTATTATATATTAATATAACAGGTTTGCTTTTAAGGTTTTAATTTACAAGTAATAATAAAATCTTTAATAGTAGTCTATTAAGGAAATTTTCAAAGTACTTTTATTACTATGTATTAATAAAGGTCTTTAAAGGATTAAAAGTAATAAGTATATTAGTGCTTAGTAGTTATAAGAAATTAATAGCTAAAGAACTAAAACTAAGTAAATAACTAAATATAAAAAGTACATAATTATATAAACAAAAGAAAAGTAAAAAAAGTAGTGATTTTTTTTAGATTACTGCGAGTTTAATAAGTACTAAATTACTGTAAGCCTAGTAAGCCTTAGATTATTGTAAGCTTAGTGAGCCTTAAATTACTATAAGCTTAGTGAGCTAAGTGAGTTATTACGTGACTTTAGCTTTAACTAACAAAAGAAAAGGTGCAAAGTATATATAAAGACATTAAGCTGCTTTAAAGGCCACCCCTGTGCTAATTTTGTAACATTACCCTTATTTCAAGAATTAACGTTATAGCAAAAAAGCATAACAATAAGCAGTTATAAAAGCTTAAACTATATAATACCAAACTATTAGCTACTTTATTTAGTACTATAAATTAAATAACTAGTAAAAACCATAGCAAAATAACTTATAACTTTAAATATGTAAGCTTAATATTAGTTAGCACATATATTTAAGCTAAGCTAGTTATAAATACGTACTACAAAAAGCATAACAGCTATAGCAAAGTAAATTTTTATATAACTATAATGCATTAATAACTAATTATATTATAAACTAAACATTTTAATATATTAAAGCAAGCATAAACTAAATATATAGTAGTAATAATAATAAAAGTAATAAAATTAATAGTTAAAAAAAAAAAAGATTAACATAAGTAACTAAATAAAATAACTTATTATTTATTGCTACTTTATATTGCTTAATGTATAAGCTACTTATAAGCTATGCTTATTTAATAAGCTTATTACAAAAAGCATAAAAGTAGCTTAAAAAATAAATATACAAAAAGCAAACTAAAAAATAATAAGCAATTAATTTTGCTTATAACTTAGTTATAACTTAATTATAAAAAAACTAATATAGCAAAAAGCTAGCAGCAATACTAAAGCAAACAAACTATAATGCATTAGCAATATAATAAAAAAAGGTTTAAAAAAAAACTAGAAAAAAAAAGCAGCACACTTAGCTAAATAAGTACTAAAACTAAAAAAACTGCTATAAGCAGCATAAAGCAAGCAATAATACTAAAACAAGCAAACTATAAAACAAAAAAAATACAAAAAAAAAAAAACTACAAAGTAACTACGTAAAAGTACATACACTTAATTAATAGCATAATACAAGTAAGCAAATAACCTAAAAGCAAAGAAATAAAAAGCAAAGCACTTAATAAAATCGTAGCAAAACTAGTATAACTTAAAAGTAAATACAAGATATTTTTACCTAGCTACTAAAAAAAAAGTAAGCCGCTTACGGCTTGCTTTTAACTTACAAGCATAGTTTTTACCTATATATATAAAAAATAAAAACCGGCATAGCTAATAAGCCGTTAGCCCAAGTAATACAATATATATATATATATATTATATAATAATTTAATAAAAAAAATAAAAAAAAATGTTAAGCATTTATATATAGCTTAAAAAATAGTTATATAAAAAGAAATATAAAATTTATAATGTTTTATAGTTTTTAATGTTTTTTTTTAAAATTAAATATATTTGCTTGTTGTTTTTTTATTTATTGTATAATTATTATAACGATTTTTATACAAAAGTATTCTTTTAACTTTTTTTTTTAATTTGTTTGTATAAAAGTTCTTTTTACTTTTTTTTTATAAATGCTTTTATTTGTATAGTTAGCTAGTTTATAAATACTAGGGTTTTTAGCGCTTAGTTTAGTGTTTTTTTTATAAATATATTAGCTAAATTATTTTTACTATTAATTTATTGTACTTTAAAAATTTTTTTTTTTTTGTATAACTTTTTAAATAATATAATATTAATTATAAAGCGTTTTTTTTAAGTAGTTTTTAGCTTTATTAAACAGTTATACAACAATTTTAAGTTTAAATATAATATAGCAAAAATTAAAAGTATTTTTAGCGTAGTTATAATTTTTTAAAGCATTATATAAAAAGCTATAGCGCTATTAAAGCTATTTATTATGCTATATAATTTACTAGCTAGCATACTTTGCGTTATTTGCTTATATTTACTAAAGTTTTAATATATAATGTTTTTTTTGATTTTAAAAGCTAGGTTTTCTTTTATATAATGCTTTATTGCAAATATAATAATAAATCTAAGTTATAAAGTTATATTAGTATTATTTGCAAATAAACCGTTTATAAAAATAAATAGTTTTATATAGCTTAAATTTAGAAATATAAACGTTAATTTATAGTTATAATTATTTATTTGTTATTTAATCTTATAGTTTAAATTTTTAATATTTGCTAGTGCTAAATTAATTATTTAAGCAATAGCTACAAAGTTATATATAGCTTTTAGTTAGCAAATGCTGCTTATGTAAACATTACATATATGTTAAAAAACATATTATTATATAGCATTTTTTATATAAAAATTAATTAAAGCTAGTTAGTTTATTTAGCTTTTTTGCGTAAATGTTATATTTTTTTCGTATAAAAAAATAACTTAACCATTATTAAATTTAATAAAGTAATTTTATTATAAAGTTTTTTTTAGCTTTATATAAAACTTTACTTTATATAATTTATGTTTTTTTTTTGCTAAAAATTTAAGTATAATAAAGCTAAACATATTGTTTATTTATAAACTTATAATGCTAAATTTATATAAAAGTTTTAATATAAATAACAAACATAAGTTATATATAAAAACTATTATACTAAGTTTTTTATAATAATATTAGTAGTAAATCTTAAACTAATATAGCTTTAATTTAATTAAGCCATATAATAGTTATATAATTTATATAATTGTTTTTTTAAAATATTTTAAAACAAGTTTAAAAAATAGTTATGCAAAGATCTTTTATATAAGCTTATTTTTTAATTATATGTACGCTTACGTAATATTTTAAAGCTTGTTTAAAGCATTAAAGTTTTAAATTAGCAAAAAGCCTAAAGCTAATAATAGCTATTAGTTTATTTGCTAAATTATTAGTAATTAAGTTAGTATAGTTTTTTTTTTTATATTGTTATAGCTTTATATAACTAATTTAGATTTTTTGTACAGCTTAATTATTTTTTTTTTAATTTTTTGTACAAAGCAAAACTTAAAAATTTAAGTATTATTATGTTTGTTTAAATTATATTTTATAAACTAAAAAACACCTTATATAACAAAGTTATTAATTTTTATAACGTTTAATTTTTTAAATAAAGCGCTAAAAATATTAATAATGCTGTTTTTATATAACTTTATTGCTAAAGCGTAGTTTTGTTTTTTTTTTAAAGTTAAAAATAAGTTACTAATGTTTTATACAAACGTTATAAAAAAGTTTTTAGCTTTTTTAAATCTTTTGCGTTTTTTTTATATAGCTAGTTTTATAGCTAGTTTTGCAACAATTATGTTTTCTTTTTTACTATTTGCTAAAGTATATTTAGTTATATAGTAATATAGCTTAACTTATGTTTATTTAAAGCAAATTAAGCTATTTATAAAGTTAATAATTATGTTAAGTTTTTTAATTAATTATATTTTGTACGGTTTTTTTTAGCTTTGCTTTTTATATTATATAAAAACTTTACTGCATAAAAATAAAAATAATACTTTATATAAAGCTAGCTTATTACGTTTATAAATTGTATAGCTAATTTTAACTTTTGTTTGTTTTTTGCGAAGCATTTTTATAGCTTTTTTAATTGCTTTAGCTTTTTGTACAATATTTAACAAAAAAAAAAAGTCTTAATTAACTTTTAAATATACTTTAAATATAAAAAGCATTAAAACTAAACTATTAAGCTTTATAGTATTATTTAAAGCTTTAATTGCTATTTATAAAATTAACTTATTTTTTATATAATAACCTAGTTTAGCTTTTAATATGTTATATATATAACAAAAAAGTTTATATGCTTTTTTTATTTTGCTAATAGTTTAATAAGCTTTAATAAGCATTTTTTAATATTTTATATTTATAATTTTAGCTTAGTTTTAAAATTTTTTAAACAAAAAGTTTATATTAAAGTTATATATAATATAGTTTAAAAGTCCTTAGTATATATTAATTTAATACTTATATAAAGCTTTTTAAGCGTTTTATATAAATATAAATTTTAAAAATATAACTGCTTAAAATAATATAACTATATTAATTATATATAAAACCTACTTATTGTTTATTTATATAGCATTAATTATAACTTTATAATTAAAGTTGCAATTATTTTTAATTATAAACTTAAAACAATAAAGTGTTTAGTTATATAACTAGTAATAATAATAAAACTTTTAGATTTTTTTTAAAGCAAAACAATTAATATTATAGCTTATATAACTAAGCATATTATATAGTTTTTTTATATAAAAGTATTTAAAGCGTTTATAAAGCTTTTAAAGTTTTGTTTTTATAAAGTATAAACTTGCTTTATATAAACTAATATTAAAAAATAAATGTTTTTATTTTTATATAACAGAAATAGTTTTTTTGTTTTATTATATAATAACGTTTTTTATATTATTAAAGTATACTTTTAAGCAATTAGCATTTTTTAATAAAAATAAAAAAAAAGTAAAAGTATTTAAAATATAATATATAATTATACTAAAAGCGTTTTTTATTTATATAATGCTTATAGTACTTATAGTATTATTTTTGCTAAAACAAATATAAGTACTACTTAAAGTTTAATTAACTTTTATATAAAAATATATTTAAAAGTATGCTTTTAATTAAGTTTTTTTTACTATTAAATAATTAAAAGTACTAATATTTTATAATTTACTTTAGTAGTTTATATAATAATAATTACTTAATATAAACTAATTATATAGCACTATTATTTTATAGTTTTAAATGTTTTTTTTTATTATATAATAAAAAAATGTGCTATTTATTAAATATTAAGTAGTTTAATTACTAAATTTTTTATTAATATTTTTAGTACTATTATTTAACTTTAAATATTTTTTGCATTTTGCTATATATAAAAAAAATTCTTTTAAAGTAAGTTTTTAACTATAGATTATTTTATGCAAATTAAAAAATACGTTTTTTATATAAGCTTTTTTTTAAAAAGTGTAATATATTAACTAGTAGCTTTTTTTTTAGCAAATAAAGCATTTTTTGTTTATATAAAAGTTTTAGTTCTTTTAGTTATAGCTTTAAAAATAGTTTAGCTATTTAGTTAGTTAATTTAATAACTTTAGTATAAATTTAAGTTATTAGTTTTTTATATAGCTATAATTATATTTTTAGTTTATAAAATATAACTTATTGTTTTTTTATATAAAAGTTTTTATTATATTGTTTAATATTATATATAAGTATGCTTATAAGTTAGCAAAAAATCTTTTATACATAAGTTTTTAAAAAATTAATGCTATAGCTAACTTTAATACACTTTAATATATTTATATAATGTTTATACTTAATTAAATTTTGCTTTAATAGTTAGTACTAAGCGCTTATTATGCTTTTTTAAGCTTATTAAGCATTAATTTAAATATTTTATGCAAAGCTAAGTTTAAGTTTTTTTTTTTTATTTGTATAAAAAAAACTATTGTTTAGTTAGCTTAATATTAGCTATAGTTTATATTAATATTAAAGTAAATATTTATTATATAGTATATTTTACTTTATGTTTTATTTAAACTAATGCAATTAATAAAAAAGTTTTTTATATAATTTTTTAAAATACATAAAAATATAGTATAGTATTAGTTTTTTATAATTTTAATCTATTAATAAGCAGTAATAAATAAACAAGCTTTATTATATAATAAGTTATATAGTTTGCTTATATAGTTTTAACTTAAGTTTTAGCTTTTTTAAAAAGTAATATATTTATTAAAAAGTATAAATTTATTTTATATAAACTTTGTTAAAAGTAAGTTAAAAAACATACTTTTAATAGCTAAATTTAATATTATACAAACATATATTTTTTGCTTTAATATTTGCAGTAAATAATACTAAACAAAGTATTTATATATTAATTAAAAAATTAATTTATAGTTTATTTTTGTTATATAAAAATTAAACAACTTAAAAAAATTTTAATGTTTAATATTTAGTTAAATTAATTATAGTTAGTATTTATATTATTACATTTAAAATTATATATTAAAACTTAAGTTTTTAAAAAGTAATTTAATATATAAATAGTTTAAAAAGTTTTAACTATTATATAAAAAAATATTTAACTATTAGTTTAATATTAAAAATATTGCTAATAATTAAATAATTATTATATAATAAATATTTAATAGTTTTTTTAATTTTTTAATTATAAAGTTTTTATAAGCTATTTTTATAAGCTTTTAAATTATAGTTGTTTTTAACGTTAAATAAATTTTTTTTAACTTAAAGTTTTTAAGCAAAGCGCTTTATATGCCTTAATAAATTTTCTAAAAATAATTTTTTGTTTATTTTTTAAAAGTTTTAGCAAACTTTTCTTAAAAATAATTTAATAATCTATAAAAATATAAATAGTTAATATAATAAAATGCTAGCTTAATATTTAGCTTAATTTTAATTGCATAGCTAAAATTAATTTTTTAGCTTTATATTTTAAAATTAATTTAAATATTTATTTATTATGCGTTTATTAAAACATTTTTAACTAAGTTTTTATACGTAAAAATAATTAGCTTTAACTTTAAAAGCGTTATAAACAGTTGTTTGTTTTTTTAAAACATAATAAATTTAGCTAAATTATATAATATATTTAATTTTATATTTAAGTTATATAAATTGCTGTTTTGCTTTTATATAGCAATATAATTAATATATTGCTTAATGTTTATATAACAATATAATTAAAAAAGTAGCAAAATTGCTTGTTATTTTTTCTATTTTATTTTTAGTACTAACAAATAAATTAAAAGTTTAGTTTTTATACATAAATAAATTAGATTTTTTTTTTTTTTTTTTTATATGTGCTTACTTTAGCTAATTAAAAAAAGTAAACTAAACAATATATTTATACATTAAAAAAAAAACAAGCGTAATACAAAAAATAAATCTTTTTTTAACGAATTAAAATAAAAGTATATTATATAACTTTATTATTACTTTAGCTAATTTATAGTTTGTTATAAATAAGTTAAAAATGCAAATATAATTATTAATTAGTATTAAATAAGCTTTATATAATTATATGTTTAATATATATATGCTAAAACAAAGTATAATAATTTTTATATTATAAGCTATTTATATTTTATATGTTTAAAAAAAAAAAAGGTTTATATAAAGCAAAGATTTTTTTTTATGTATAAAAACTTTACTAGCGTACAAGCTAAGCTAACACTAAGATTATTTCAGTTTATGCAATAGTTTTTACACAAAGTAGTTTTCGTGCAAAACCTATTATATGTACTATACATAAAAGTTGCAACTAATAACTAGTTATTTTAATAAAAACCTTTATTAATGCATAATAATAGAAGTACCTTAAAAACCTTCTTAATAAACTACTGTTAAGAATTCTATTATTACTTGCAAATTAAGACCCTAAAAGCAAACCTGTTATATTAGTATATAATAGGTTTATTATAATGTTTTAATACGTTTATAATATGCTTTTATTAGTTTAAAAACATTTTGTTTAATTTGTTTTGCTAGTTTTTATGTTTTAATATTGTAGTTATACTACTTAATTTTATAGCATAGTTAAATTTTGTTATAAAAAAAAACAAAGATAGCTTAATGCAAGCATAATTTTATATTTTGTTTATAATTTATTTTTGTTTATTTTTGTTGTTAAAACTTTTAAGCTTTAGCTTAAAGCAATTAAACTTGTTTAGTTTAGCTAGCTTTAAATATTTAATAAATATCTTGTTGCATTATTAAAGCTATTTAAAAAGTTTAATTTAGAAATAAAAAAAACTAATGTATTTTTTTACTTTAAAAAAGCTAACTTTACGAAAACTTAACTTTGTTTAGTTTTATAAATAATAATTAAGCAAACTAAGCTTAAAAAGCTTAATATATATAAGATTTTTTTTATATATTATTAAAGGCTTTATATGTTATACATTATAATAAATCTTTATTTATGCTTAAGCTAAGTAAATAGCATTAAATGCTTTTTGTTTAAGCTATTGTTGTTTTTTTGCAAAATTGTTTTTAATTTTAAAGTTAATAAAAAAAAAGATTTTAGTTTTATAGCTATATAAAAGCTTAAAAAGCACTTTGCTTATTATTAATAATGTAAAAATATTAAAACAATAAGCAATATAACTTATATAGTTTTTTTAGTTAAAAAGGTTAAGCTAAGCTTTTATAAGTATAATTATATAAGTTTAAAATGTTTAAATAGTTTGTTTTACTTGTTTATTAGCTATTTAATAATATATTACTGCAAGTTATATTATAACTTTTTTTGCTTTATATAAAGCTGTTTATAATGCACTTATAAGTTTAAAGTTAGCATTAAATATAAACTTATTAAGCAATTCTTAATTTAAGTAAACTTATTAAATATAAGCTTAAGCTTAGTTTATAGCGTTTTAATTATTATAACTAAAAATATATTTAATAGCTTTAAACGTTTTATATATAACTATAAAAATTGCATTATAGCTATATTTAGATTTTAATAAACTAATAATAAAATTAAAACATAAAATAAACAAAAAAAAAACTAGTATAAAAATTAGTTAAAAATTATTATATAGCTTATAAGTAGCTTTTTTAGCTATTTTATAGTTAAAATAGCTGTTTATATATTTAATAATATGTTTTTTTAAGTTAAAATAATATATAATAACTTATAAATAGTTATATGTATGTTTAATTTTTATATATGCTTTATTATTATAAGCTAACTATATTACTTTAGTATAAATAGCTGCTAAAATAATAATGCGATTTTTTGTTGTTTAAATAAAGTATATAAAGCAACTATTAAAATTATATTTAAAGGTATAAAGCGTTATAAAAAGTCTTTTATTGTTATTTTTAGTTATTTTGTATTATTTTTAAAAACGTTTATATACTATGTAAAAAGTTTGGTTTTTAAGCAAATTACTTGTGATTTTATTCTAAAATTTGTTTAAAATATAAATTGTAGTTATAGTAACGCTATTTATTTTTAAAATGCAAATCTATGCTTTAGGTATGTTTAATAGTTCTTAAAATAGCAAAAAAAACTTCTTAAATGCTAATATATAAAAAAGCAAATTAGTTGCGTTATTTGTTAAGTTAGTAAATAGTGTAAGCGTTTTTACTGCAGTAGCTATAATTGCTAAAGCTTTTAGTGTATTGCTTGCAACTTTTAAAGCTTTTAAGTTAGCTTATGCAAATTAATTATTAGCTAGAGCTATAAAGTTAACTTAAGTTAGCATAGCTATAAATTAATTTGCTTTTGCTTTAGCTTAAGTAATTATTAATAAAACAATTACTAAAAAAAGTATAGATTTCTTTTTTTTGTTGTTTTTATAAAGTAACTAAAACAAAGCATTTGTATTAATAAATGCTTTTTTAAAAGTATAATAAATAAGCAAACAGTTTATATATTTTGCTAAAAATAGCCTTTATAATATAAGTTAACTTAAACTTTTTAGCTTTTATAAAATTAAGCAAAAAGCTTATATAATAGCGTTATAATTTATATATATATAAATTTAATTATAGTTAAAATATTAAGTTAGTTTTTTAAAAGTTTAAATAAGCTTATATGTTTTAATTTTATAAATACTAAATTTTCGTTCTATAAAACTAAATAATTAAAAAAGAAACAATATAAGTTTTAGTTTGCTGCTATTGTTTTATATTTAATATAGTGCTGCACTAATATTATATAGTTTACTTAAGTTTACTTAAAGTATAAATAGCTTATTATAGTTAGAAAATGCTAAATTAATAGCTTTATATATACGTTTTTTTAGCATTTTTTAGGCTTTTTATGTTCTAGCTTATATAAAATTTTAATATGTTTTTATACTATAAAATATAGTAAGTTCTTTAGTAAATATTTTATTAGTAATTTTATTAAGCTTTAAAAGTAAAATAAGTAAAAATAATGCATAGCTTTAAGTTTATTTTGCTTTTTTTAAATTAGCTTTTTTTAAACAATTTTTAAAACTTATTGTTTTAAGTTTATTTAATAATTAAGCAATTTTAGCGAATTAATATATATAACAGCAAAAAAAACCTATAAAACTAAGTTCTTTTTTAAAGTTGTTTAAAGTCTTAAGCATTTTAAGTTATTAAATTGCTTTGCATTTTTTTTTTGTAATAAATAGCTTAAGCTTAAAAACATACTAGCTAAATGCATTAAAGCTATATTATACAAAGTAGCATTTTTTTAAGAATATAATACATTTAAAAGCAGCAAGTATGCTAAAAATAGTATTAAAATAGCTAAAATAATTATTAATGTTATAAAAATAAATAATAATATTATTAATATAAACTAGCATAAATTGCTAAAAATATTTGTAAAAAAGCTGTTTTATTTAATATTAAAAAAAACCTAAAAATGTTTTAAGTTTTATAGTAGCTATAGTTAGCTGTTTATGCTTTTAGTAATATATAATAAAAGCTGTTTTATGCTTGTTTTTAGCGGGAATTTTTTGCTAAAAGTAGCTTTTTATAACATTAACTGTTATAAATACTATAAACTTATATATAGCTTTAAAGATTTTGTTTTGTTGTAATAATAAATATATATTACTAACAAGCTTTATGTTAACTTTATGCAAATTAATAATAACATAAAGTTTATTTTTTTGCTATATAACAAAAGCTAAAAATGCTATAAAGCAAAATTAACTAAGTAAAATAAGCTTAATAACTTTAGCTTTAACTAAAAGCTTTAAAATATTATTTATTGCTTTAATATTATAATAAAATTATTAGTATAAGCGTTAGCTTAAATTATTATATGTTTTTTTATTTTTAAAGTTAATTAGCATTTAAATGTTATTATTAAACTTACTTAATTTTAAGCAAAACAAACAGGCATGTTTTTTAATAATATTTTTGATTTACTAAACAATTTTCGGTTTTTAGTTAAAAAGTATATTTATTTTTAATTTGTTTAGCTTAAATTCCTTAAGTAGCAATTTAAAAAAAAAATTAAAAAGGTTAAAAAAGTAGCTATGTTTATATTAATTATTTTAATTATTATTAATATTGTTAGCTTTAGTTATATTAATAATTTTAAAAAGCAAAATAGCACAAGCTTTTTTAGCGTTTTGCTAAGCAAAAATAAAGTATAATGCTGCTAAGTTATAAATTTATATAGTTTTAATATAGCTAATTATGTTATTTTTATAAATAAATATTAAAAGTTTGCTAAAATTTACGAAATAATAACATTTGTTTTATTTATTTATAATACTAGCTATTAGAAAACTAAGCGTATTAAAACTAGTGTTAATATATAGTTTATTAACTATAAAATAACTGTTTGCTATAACTAAAAAATTAGGATGCTTTGCAAATATAGTTATGCTAATATTAAATGTAATATTAATGTTAATTTTAAATTAAATTAGCAGTAATTTGTTTAACTTTTAATGTAGCTTTAGTTTATTTTGCAATTTGCTAGAAAATTTAACTTGTTTATTTAACTTTTTTATATGTAGCTTATTGTTTTATGTTTTGCTACTTTAGTAAATATAAAAACGGTTTTTAAACAAAAGAAATATACTTAATAATATATTACAATTAAATTTGTTTATTAAATAAAAGCATTGTTATACTATTTATAGCTTTTTGTTTATATTAAGTAGCGTTATATTAAAATTAACGCATTGCTTAATATAAAAGCTTTTGTTTATACTTTTAAAACTAAAAAGCTTTATATTAATAATAGTATAACTAAAATAATACTTTATAAAATATTTAGTAAATATAAAACTAAATAAAAAACAAGTATTAATATATGTTTTAATTAATTAACTTAAGCTATATATAATAGCTTTAAAATAAGTATAGCTTTTTTATTTATATATTTAGCTTTTAGCTATATAAAAATATGCAGTTTTCTTTTTTTTGCAGATATAGTTAAGCAACTTAATATGTATAGTAGTACTAAAAACCTTAAAATTTTCTAACGCTTTATTAAAAGTAAGTTAACATATAAAATTATATAAAATATTTAAAGTTTTTTTTTAAAGCAAAGTAATAAAATAATTATTAGTAAATAAAAAAAAAAAAATATTTAAATAAAAGCTAATTAATACTTTACTATTGTTAGCTTTAAGAAATTTTAAAGTATAATTAATAATAATTAAAAAATTAAATAGTAAGTTTAATAAAGCGCTAAAAATATTATTAAATAAGCTAAAAAAGCTAGTATATTTAATGCTAACTAATACTTTGCTATTATTAGCTATTTTAAAGAATATTAATAAATTAGCTAGCAATATATTTTTTTTAAACGTTTGCTTTAGTTTTTTTTTAGCTTTGTTTCTTTAAAAAGCTTAGTAAGTTTATTAAGCATATTAACTTTGTTAAGTTTTTTTGTTAAAGATTTAAAGTTATATATAAGCTAAAAGTTATATATTTGTTTAAAAACTTGCTTTAATACATAAAAGTCTTTAGTATTTATGTTTTGCTATATAATATAGCTATTTATTATAAAAATATAAGCAACTTTAAAAAGTTAATAATTATTATTGTTTTAGTAATTTTAATTGCTTTAATAACTATAGTTATTTTAATTATAGCGTAAGTTATTTTTATTATTTGTTAAATTAATAGTATTTTTAGTATTTTTTTTTTTACTGCTTTTAAAGTTTTTAAAAATGTTAATTATGCTTTTAAAAAAGTCCAGAAGTACTATAATAGCGCTAAAAAGCAAAAAAAAACTATTAAAAGCATAATTTTAGTTATAGTAAAGCTAAGTATTATTACTACTGCAATAGTTGCAAAAAAATTTATTTTTTTTAATAAAAGCTTTAAGCTTAATAAAACGTTTGTTTTATATTTAGCGCGCTTTATTTATTTTATACTACTGTTTTATTGCTAAAAACTTATTAATATTAATTTATTTACGTAAGTTTTAAATAATGTTATTTGTTTGTTATAATTTAATAAATAATTTAAAGTTTTTGTTTAAATTATTATAAATGCAATAAATAATATAATTTTTATTAATACTGCTTATTTTATAATAATAATAAACTTTTGTATTAATATATTTTTTTATAGATTTAAATAATTTTTTAGCAAAATTATGTTTTTTTTAGTTAGTAAGCTTTATAACTTTAAGTTTATTTTTTTAAAAACGTTATTAAAGCAAACGTTTAGCTTTTTTAAAGTTATAAATAATGATTTATTTAGTTATGTTTTTTAAACTTTTAAACTAAATAACATTTATTAATATAAAATTAAGTAATATGTTTATTTTAAATTTTTTTAAAACTGCAGCATTTTTATAATAAAAACTTAGCAAGTTAAGTTTATTAATATATTGCATTACTAGTATATTATTATAATACTTAAATAGCTTTAGCTTAAGTAAAATTTTGCTAAAACTATTATTGTTATAAATTGCGTTATATTAGTTTTATAAAAAACCTAGCAGTAGCTTTAAATTTTTAGCAAAATTACCTAAAAATAAAATAATATAAGCAAAAAGCTAAGCAGTAAAATTAAAATATATATTAAAGTAATTTGTTATACTTAAGTTAATATAAATGTTTTAATATATATGTTTACTTTATTATTTAAGTAATATAAATAGATTTTATAAAGCTTTAGTATTTTAAAAGCTATTATAGGTTTATATATTTAGTAGTTTTTAGCTATTTAATATTATTAGCTAAAACAAATTATTTGCTAAGCGTAATAAAGCAAGTAAAAATAAAAATAAAAGCAGTAAAACTAAAATTTATAAAAGCAAATTACTTATAAAGCTAATATGTTTAAAAGATTGCAGTAGTAAAAATAAAGCTATAACTAAAGCAACAAACTAAGTTAATAATTACTAAAATTTTTTTAAAGTTTTTATTGCTGCTAAAATATAAGCTTAACTTTAAAATAGCTAAAATTTTTGTTTAATTTTACTTAATTAGTTTAATACTATATAAGTTTGCTATTAAACTTTTATAATAATAAAAAGTTTAAAGAGGCCTAGTGGTGCAATAGCATACGCTTAGCTACTTTTTTTAAAGTTATAGGTTTAAGTTTTGCTTAGTTTATAGTTGCTTTACTTTAAAGCAAAAGTTAGTTTGCTTTTAGCTTAATTTAAACTATATGCTTGCTGTACTAAAAGCATAAAAATTAAAAGTTAAATAGCTAAGCTAAAAGTCTAAAGACTTTGCTTTTTTGCTAATGCAGCAACATAAATAATTAACTTAGTATATTAACTACTATAAAAACAGGCGGCTTTAGCTTTTGCTATTAACGCTATATAAGCATTAGTTTCTTTGTATAGCGAACAGCCTGTATTTTTAGCATAATTAAAACCTAAAGCTTACTGCTTAGCGCTAAGCAATTTATAAAGAATATAGCGCTATATAGTGCTTAAAATTTATTTAATACTGTGTTATTTATAGCTTGCAGAACTTAGGGCTAGTAAAGAAGCGCTTTTACTACTAATTAACAGAAAACTTTTTTGTTAGCGCGCCAATTTTTATACTTCTGTATTGTAAAGCAGAAGTACTGCTAACTTAGCATACAAGATTTAAAAAGCGAAATATTATATAAAAAAAGCAGCAAATTAATAAGATCTATAGTAAAACTGTTGCATACTTTGCATATATAGGTGGTTTTTGCCCTGAAAAAGGTTTCCATTTATATAAAGTTTTACTAAATAGCTACTAATATAGCTAATAAGCTGTTTATTTAAGTAATACAAATTATTAAAAAGTTTAAAGTATTTAAATAATTTTAAAAAGATATTACTTATTATTTTATATATAATAGCTATATTTTATAGTTTATTTATTTATAAATACTAGTGTTAATATTATAATTAAAATTATTAAAAAAGTTTTAAAAGCAATAATTTATGTTATAATAAATATTAAAATAAGTTTGCAAAATAATTAAATATATAGCTTATAAATAAAACTTAGTAAATATTACTACTTATATTTTAAACAAAATTAAGCTATAAAAACTTCTTGTTATTAAAAAATGCTATTTTTTTGCTTAATATAACAAATGTATAAAAAGCAAAAAGCAATAATATAGTAAATAATATAGCAAATTTTTTAGTAGGTTTTTTTTATTAAATTTACTTAGCGCTAAAGTAAAAAAACAGCAATAGTTTTAGTAGTAAAATAAACATTAAAAAAGTAGCTATAATAAGCGTAGCTATAGCAAATTTAGTAAGTTTAACTAAGCTAATAAGTAGCAAATAAGCAAAGTTATTAGTTAAAAAACGCAAAAGTTATAAAGTAGCTATAGCAAGTTTTAAAAATATAGCTAATTATATTATAAGCAAAACAAAAAAAACTATAGCAATAAAAAAAGCTTTAATATTATAAACTAAACTAATAAATAAATTAATATAGTTTTTTTAGTTTATTATAAGCTTTATTATAATTACTAAATAAAAAATAAATATATTAATAATAATCTTTAATTTTTAATTAAGTAAATTAATTATTATTTGCTTTATTAAATAAGCAACTAATAAAAAAAATTATAGTAATTTATTATTGTTATTAAAAAGTTTTTGTTTATTATTAGTAAACATTTAATTATTAGCAATAAAAACTGCAAATTAAAATAAAAAAGCAAAAAAAAAAAATAAAGCAATTAATTAAGTGTTATAAAATTAGCACAGGGGTGGCCTTTAGAGCAGCCTAATGCCTTTATATATATTGTGCACCTTTTCTTTTGCTAGCTAAAGCTAAAGTTATATAATAACTTACTTAGCTTACTAGGCTTACAGTGATCTAAAGCTTATTAAGCTTATAGTAATTTAAAGCTTATTAAGCTTATAGTAATTTAGTGCTTACTAGACTTGCAATAATTTAAAAAAGGTTACTACTTTTTTTACTTTTTTTTTGTTTATATAATTATGTACTTTTTATATTTAATTATTTACTTAGTTTTAGTTTTTTAGCTATTAATTTTTTTATAACTGCTAAGCATTAATATACTTATTACTTTTAATTTTTTAAGACTTTTATTAATGCATAGTAATAAAAGTACTTTAAAAACCTCCTTAATGAACTACTGTTAAAGATTCTATTATTACCTATAAATTAAGACCTTAAAAGCAAACTTGTTATATTAATATATAATAAGTTTATTATACTTTAATAGCTTTTTAATTAATAGAACTTAATATATAAGAACAAATATTAGTATAAAAAGTTAAATAATAAACAATTTACAAAATAAACTTTTAGAAGTATACTAAGGAAATATTTAAAAAATAGGAATACTAAATAGTATTACGTAAATAAACTTTACTTAATAACTAATAAACTAAATCTAAGTTATATTATTAAAAATAAAAAGTTAAAAATTAAGTTTAAAGATTTTAAAAACTTTTAGAACTAATAATATATTAAAATAACAAATTTTAGCACTTTTATTAGCTACTTTTATTAAAAAAAAAGCAGTAATAAAAAAGAAAAAGTTAAACAGTAATAATAAAAAAAAACTAATATTAACGTTAATGCTATAAAGTAAATTAGTTACTTTAACTTAAAGAACAGGTTAAATACTAAACGTTATAACTTTTAAATTAGCGTAAACATTAGCTATAATAATTAAAGCAGCAATAATAACTGCTATTATAACAATAAATTAAAGCTTTAAATAAATAATTATATTATAACTAATGTTAATATTACTACTAGCAAACTTAACGCTTACTTTTATTACTATTATACTTAAAATAATAACTTAAAATAAAAAACTTAACTTTTTATTATTATTACTATTTTTACTATTAAGATTATTTATAATGTTAAAAATGCTAAACATTAAAAGTTTTAAACTTATTGCTTTAAAGCTTTATAATAGATTTATAAATATAAAAGCTTTTTTAATTTATGCTAAACTTTATTTAAAATAGTACTTTATTATTATTACAAAAAAAAACCAAAAAATAATAATTATTTTATAATTTTTATTAAAAAAAGTACTAAAATAGTTTTAATTTATTTTAAAAGATTTTTTAAAAGCTAATAGGTTAACTAACTTTAAGCCAAAAATAAAAAAGATTTTTAAAAATTACGTTAAGTTTAAAAATTAAATAAAAGCATTATTTAAAAATATTTAAAGAGCAAAACATATAAAAAAAGCACTTTATTGCTTAAAACAAACAAAAGCAGCAATAAATTATGCTATAAAGTTTAAACAATTAGCAGTAATTTTAAAATTGCTTAAGCTTGCATTATTTTATTTATTTTATAATAAACTTAAAATCTAAATTTAAAACAAATTATGCAAAATAAATAAACTAGCAAAAATTAATACGTATATTAATATAGCTATTATAATTAATTAATAATTATTTAATTAGTACTTTAAAACTAAAAAAACTAAAAAAAACAAAAAAAAAAATACTTAAAAAAATATTAAACAAAGATTTAAGCAAATTAATAAAGTTTAAAAACAATAATCTTAAAATATATTTAAAGTTAAATGTTATAACTATAAAAAAAAAGAACATTTTTAAAAACAATGCTAATTTAAAAAAAAAAACAGAAAAAAAAGCTATAAAAAAGGAAAGATTTTTTAGCTTAAGAAAAAAGTACAAGTTATAAAAGTTTAAAATAACAAAAAATAATAAAGCAACTTAAAAAATATATTTTTAAAGCAAAAATATAAAATTGCTGTTTTAAGTTAAAACAAAAGTACTACATTAAATAAATTTAAATGTTTTATTTATATAAGTTAAAATAAATAAGCATATAAATATTATTTAAAAGCTTTATAGTTATTAAAACAAATTACAAAAAAATATATTTGTTATATAAACAATTAAAGTTATTTAATATATAACTTAAAAAAATAGTTTAACTAAAAGTAGCAAATAATAAAAAGTAATAAATTAATATAGTTAATAAACTTATAAAACTATAAAAACTTTAAACTATTAAAGCTTAAAATGTAGCTTAAAAAAAAGTTATGTTTAAAAAAATAAAACTATAACTATAAATAGTATAATTATTAAACTAATTATAAACTATTAAAACACTTAGTTGTTAAATAAACTTAAAAAAACAAAACTTATAAAACTTTAAAGCAAAAACAAATAAGATTAAAAGCTATAAAAAATACTACAAAAAAAAAACTAATAAAAATAAATAAAGTATTTTTATAGCTTAAACTGCTTTAAATATAACAAAATAAAAAAGCATTAATAGTTAATGCAAAAACTAATATGTTTTAAAAATTAAAACTAATAATTTAACTAATTATTAAAAGTTATTACTATAATAAAACTATAATAAAAAACAATAATAATATTTTATGCTTAAAAAATTTAAAACATAATAAAGTATTATAAAATTGTTATATAGTATATTATTGCTATTAATATTTATTTAACAAACTAAAAAATAATTAGTTTTTTAAACAAATTATAAAAACAAAAATATAGAACTTTTATAAATTAAAGTAGTTAATTATAACTATAGTTTATTATAAAAATTTATAAAAATTTACAATATTTAAAAAAAATTTTAATTATACTTATAACATTATTTTAAAAAAATGTAAAAATAACTGCTATAAATATTACTAGCTAATTAAAGCATAATTGTATTAAAAAATAATTACTAAAAGCAAAAAAGCTTAAAAACTACAATTTAAAGCTTAACTAAAAGCAAAAACAAAACAAAGCGCAATAGTATTTAAAGTATAAAATAAAATAAGCACTTAAATATTTAATAAAAAAAAGTTAAAAAACAAAATAAATATTTATTAAAAAAGTAGCAAGTAGCTAAAAAAACTAAAGCTTTATATAAAGTTTAATATAATAACTAGCAAAACTAATTTAAAGTTAAACTTATATATTAAAAAAAAAAATATAATACTTTAATTAACTTAAAAATATAAACTAACATAATTTTATTTAAAGTAATAAAATAAAATGAAATTTTTTAAAAATATAAATAAAAATCCTAAAAAATTAAAAGATTTAATAAAAGCACTTTTAGTTATAATAACGGTTATATATTTAAAAAAACTAAACCTTTTAATATATTTATACAAAAATACAAAAAATGAATTATACTAAATATTGCTAATATATTTAATTATAACATTATTTTAAGAATATTATAGCTAAAAATTAGTAACTTTTTAATTTAATAAAAAATAAAAACTATTAATTAAAAAAGTAAAAAATAAAGCAAAAAAATCAGAAAAATCGCAAAAAAAATCTTAAACGAAATACTAAAAGTATATTATAAATTTTACAAACTATTTAAAAAAAAAAAAAAAAAAAAACTTTTTAAATATAGCTTATAAAATTACTACATTTTTATTAAAAAAAAATGTTAACTAAAGCTTTATTAAATATACTATATAAGCTTAAATAAAACAAACGCTTTATAAAAATACATTTAAAAAAATTTAGCAAAAGGATTTCTAAAAGAATTTTAGTTATTTGTTAAATATTTTATAGTGCTAGTACTTAAAATAAAAAATAAAAAACAACTAATTAATAAAAAAAAAAAACTAATATAATAAATAGTAGTTAACTACTAACTATTAAATATAATTATTATTACAAATAAATATTTCTTTATTTTATTAATAATTATAAAAAAAAACATTAATTAAACAAAATAGTTTATAGTAGTTAATATTTTAAATAAATATTATACTATTAAAATAGCTAAAAAAAAAAAATAAAAAACTGCTATATAAACAATATATAAACTATATAAGTATATAGTTATGCTATAAGAACTATAAAATATATTAGTTAGCTTTTAATATATAATAATAACGATTTTATAAAAGTTTTTAAACAAATTTATGTTTATTTACTTAAATAATATCTTAATTTATTTTAAAACACTAAAAAAACATAAAAAACATATAACTTAAGTATTAAAAACATTTAAACAAGCAAAATTATAACTTAATATAAAGAAATATATATAGTATATATAAAAAATTAACTTTTTAAGATTTATAATTACTTTAAAATAAATATAAATTTAATAGTTAAAAATTAATATAGTACAAAACTAAAAAATACTTAATTTAACTACTATTATAAATATATAATAAGCATTAAGATTTTTAAACTATGTTTAAATGCTGATTTAAAACTTTAGAAAAATAGCATTTTATTTTATAAAGTATATAAAAAAAAAATACAAAAAAAAATCCTTTTTAATCTTAAAAAAAGCTTAAAAAGCTTTTAAAAAACTAAAACTAAAAGTTATTTTTAACTTTATAGTTAAACTATTTAATTTATAAAAAGAAAAAAAGCTAAAAATAAATGCTTTAAATAATATAATTATAAAAATTTTAAAACAACTAAAAAACAACAAAAAATAGCACTTAGTAGCTTATTATTTTAAAGCATTATAAAATGCAGTATTATAATATTTTATATATAATAAAGAACTACTTGCAATTATTATAGCACTTAAAAAATAAGAACTATTTTTTATAAAAACTATAAAACTAATTAAAATCTATTTAAATTATTAAAATTTAACAAAATTTATAACTATATAAAAAATTATTAAACAACATAAAAATTAAATAGTTTTTTTTTTTAAGTTTAACTTTAAAATATGTTATATTAAGGGAAAAAAAAACATTTAAGCAAACATATTTAATTAATAAAATCAAAAAGAATTTAAAGTTTTAAAAAAAAACATTTAAGTATTATATCTTTAAAAAAATAAAAGCTTAAAAATTAAAGTTATACTTAAGAACTTTATAAATATATAGCTATAATAAGCTTATAACTTAAAAAAGTTAGCATAA